>VUJU01000762.1:0-21980 GCA_009835225.1 Aphis craccivora | reverse complement strand
GGGGGGGGCAAGTGCCCTATCTTGCCCCTCCCAATGGGCGCCCATGACAAGGTGTATCACAATGATCTGACACATTTAAATGTAATTTTAATGTAAAATTGTTATATCTTCATGATACACTCTGTATAGGTATATACTAATTCGAAACATAATGTTTTGTGTTTTATATTTTTAAAACAGTAATATTGCTTTCAGATTGAAATTTAACAAAAAAACATGAGTACCTTGTGCATTTTGGCGTGGTCATCTCGGCAAGTGCACTGACATTTTATATTCCCTACTGCACAATTAGTCTTACTGCAATTTGAAATTAAAGCTGGACATGAACAATATAAAGTTTAAAGGTCCTATTACCAAGGTGTCTTATCTCTTAATAGTATTGTTTGTCAATTTATTATAATTAAATTAAATAGTTTTTCCTGTTTTTTTGAATAGTTCCTTATTACTTATTAGGTAGGTATATATCAGGCTTATGATTTTATAAGTTTATGACATATTATACGTAGTGTGATTTGGGATTGCAGTTTTGAACAGGCAGACAATTTTTCCATAACTTCATTAAATAAAACGCTTAACCATAGTCCTCAGAGTTCAGACGTTCAGGACTCTTAATCGAGTATTCATAATTTCTATAGGTATAATTGTAATACGGCTACAATATGGGTATACCTTATGTATCAATAATTTGAAATCGCAAAAGTTTGCAGTAAATTTAATAATTTAATATAAAAATTAATAAAATATCTACACGAATTTGTGAATGTTCTTTATATCACAATAGTAAGTGACAATATAAATTCTAACAAGAAATGTATTTAAATATTAAAATTTTTATAACGATTGTGTACACTAATATTTATAATTGTACCTTGATATTTCCAAGAAACTTCATCATCTTAACTATTAATAGTATTAATGTTACCAAATTATTTTGTTTACATTATATAATGAGATTATTTGTAATAGACATTATACAATAACTATGAACTTAAATATTTTGTATGTAGGTAATAGGTATGCACTTTAGAAGAATATTTAACGAACTAGACAAAGTGAAACATTAATTGAAAATACAATATAGTAAAATTATAAAATGTTTATAAAATTAATCTATAGCTATGTTTATGTAACTCATTATTAGTAGGAATTGACTAAATATATAAATATAGATTAGCAATGTTATTATTTTTTTAATTTAGTTGTTTTTAATAGGTTATTAATATATTTCAATCAAAAAGTTTTTAAATAAAGTGCTAGTTAATTTCTCTTTTTAGTTAGGTAATACTGGTAATAGTGGTAATAGCCAAAGCCAATAAGTATGTATATATCTATTAATCTATTGAATATACGGATTATAACTTATAAGGGATACGTATAGTACGACAAAAATGTTTGCTTTTACATTTCCCCCTTTATATAAACCTTATAGTTAAAAAAATAAAAATTTGGACTGAAAAGTCAGAAAAATAGTCTGATCGTAGGTCGCCATTTTAGTATTGAATTACTTCTACATTGTTGTATACAAATAATAAAAATTTCGTAACGAATTTTTAAAACGAAAAATGGAAAAAATTGGTATAATATCATAATAATTATTAAAACTCTTCACTGCATATAAGGTCACCAGTGACCTGTTTACTGTGTCATTATCTCAATTCTCAACATAAAAGGTATTTTTAAATTTTATATAGCAAAACTAAAATTTAGAATATTAAATAACTATAACATTATAATATTTATCAAGATTTATAAAAATACATTTTACAATAAACATATACTTTTCTCTGCCTTCATATTCTAAGGACTAAGACCTTTCACTGATTTAATGGACATTTCTAATCGCCTAGTTTTGTACAAAAGTCTACTGCAAATTATCTTGTCCTATGTTATCACACTTTTGTAGCTCAGCCAAATCAGCTAACACTAAAATCATTCAAGCGTTCCAAGTTATCTGTTTACGAATGATTGGCAATGCCTCTTGGTACGTTACCAATATTGCACTGCACAATAATTTAAAAGTCACTACCATAAGATAAACAACTGTCACACATACCGTTTACAGTAAATACACCTTCACTCTAAAACGAAATATCATGAGTCATGACAATATAGCCTCATCCCTCAGCGGTCAATACCATTAATTTGCCTATTGTAGCAAATTATTAAAATTAAACATTTGTGTAGTTATTTACGACTCTTTAGAGACAAGAGAAGGTACATACATTTTAGAACGTAATAAAATCACCACTTCTTTCTTAATGCACGCCTAAAGACAGTCGGCAAGTCGGCTTGTACTATTAATAATTTCGTCGTCTTAAAATGATTTAATTTAGTTCTCAATAGTTATGTATAGGTAACTGCGTAAGTAATTACCATAGTTAATTGACATTTTATATTCTTGGGTGCACGAAACGTACATATAATAGCGACGACTAGTAGTAAAAGACCGACGGCCGTCAGTATTTGAGGCACTGTAGTCAGTGACGAATCAATGAAATCGGACCATTTGTATATATTTTTGTCCATGAAGTACGCGATCCACAAAACACCAACACCCGATATCTGCGATTTGAACACATGAAACAAATATAGATAATAATATGGTATCATTATTTATATTTTAATATGTTATATAATTAATAATTACTTAATTAATAAAGACTATACATAATATTATGTCACAAATACTGAATTAGCTACGTATTAAAGCAATATCAATAATAATTTAAATGCACTGCTGAAATGTTCAAATTTATCATGATATTATAATATTATATTATATTATAGAAAATACTAAATAGTAAATAGGTACTCACGAAACAAAATAGATTGAACAAGTGTAACGCGAACTTGTTCAAAAACGTGTTGAAGGACATTTTTGATTTTTAAACGACAGACGGAGGATGATATTGTATAAGTATGTTTGTATTATACGTATAAATGTATTGTATATGTTCTAAAAAATCAAAAAGGTAACAATTATACTATATTATTGCAGTTTAAGCATCAACGCATACAAGGATAAAAAAAAGAATAAACAAAGACTACACGAAATCGTTCAACACCGGTCATGTCAAAATACACTAGCTATGTGAATAAAAAAAATAAATTACACAATATAAAAGTAGAGATTTAGAAGGTCAGAGTTCAAGCTATAAATGTTAAAACCGGTCTATTGAATAATTAATCGATAAATCCTGAAATAAAGAGTAGTAAACATAAATATGGCTTGACCTTTGTTTTTCCATTACAAACTAAATAATAAATTGTATCTACGAGTATATTATTATGTAAGCAACTTTAAATTATGTACACATATGTGTACATGACGTATAAGTTGCATAGCCCGGAAAACTAAGGCCTCAATGCTCTCAATGTTACTTTTAATGAAAGCCGATTCACTGATTTTGAATTTTGTAATCAGAATTTAAAATAATAATAAAAAAAAAAATTAATTTATAATCTCCAGTAAAATATTTTAAAAATAAAAAAATAATTTTTTTTGTCAAATTTGATAATATTTGCATCTGTAGTTCTGTAATTAGCATTTAATGATGTTAATGATCATTGGAAAGTAAACAAGGAAAAATGAATAATGGTAAAAATATTATAGTATTATTGTCTCTGTAGTAAATAAAAACAGTTATGTGGTACATAAAATTGTATTATTGTATCATCACTTTACAAGTATATATACACTTACTTAATTAACATTAGAATCACAATAAAATATTTAAAATCTATACATAATTACAAAGTTTTTGTTTTATGTGTATTATAAGTTATAACCATATATAATGTTCTAACAGCGTTTTTGGTTGAAAATCTTATCACTGGCACGTAAAATAAAATAACAAATTAAAACTATGAAACACCAATTGCATTCTAAAAAGTAGAAATTAATTGAAAAAGCAAATAATCAATTATGATTATAAAAATAACCCATTTATAAATTCATGTAGCTGAATGAAATATAATTATTATATAATTTCTTATGAAATATAAAGATAACTGATAAAAAGTTTTCTTTCACAAATTTTCAAAAAAATTATTAAGTACAATAAATAACATGATAATATTATTATCATAACATAATATGTATATTGATAAATCACATAATAGAAATAAGTTTTATACTCAGTTTTATAATACAACACAATGCTTCCTAAGCTTGACAAAAAAAACATAAAAATATATAATACATACATATATTTGCAACTATTACTAGGATGAGATTAAAATAGAATATTGATTATCGTGCAAAACGATTCCTCAATATAGACAAATTAATAAGTAAATCTGCTTTATAAAATGATATACTAAATAAAATACTTAATTGTATTATCGTAGATAGAAAGACACAGGTTTTATCCGTTTATCGGTATTATTTGTATATACAATAAGTTTTAAGTTAATGCAGCAAAATTACTAATAAGTGTTTATACATTACAAAACACAATGAACGAAACATTTACTTTATTAACTTAATAATAATAATAAAATTATCATTATTTTTAACTGGTAACTTAAATAATGGGGTTTATTTCTTTTTTCAAATTTATCATAATTAAAATTATTTTCATGTAAAAACTATGTATTCACAGATATATTATATTAAACAATAATAGGAACAAAAGCAATGAAAATTCATTAAAACACTTTTTACAAATAATATTAAATATTTATTAAAATTTTTGGGTTTCTTATCTATTTTTAAATTTAATTTGGTAGTATACAACTCTGACGTGATATAAATATATATATCAAGGGTCAAAAAATCAGTTCAGAAAATAAAAATTAACCCTGTGTGTCCTATATAATTATTACAAAGAATGTTGCAGGCGTTATATATAATTTAATATGTATATATATTATATATATTTATTTTTGAAAAAAAATAAGAACTTGATTGCACGAATACAACATGATTTAAAAAAAAAATTCATAATATTTCATTAACCAAAGAATAAATTTATTAAAATGGTATTACTTACATTTTAATTCAATAGAAATCATTGAAATTAAATTAATTGCACATAATTAATTTTTAGAAATTACATAAAATAATAATTGTAAGTAAAAATTGTTCATTACATTTTAAATGTAAAATAAAAATGTATACATAGAAGAATAATATAGTTATGTTTAAAGGACACTAATAAGGGTAGTGGTGAGAAATTAAAAGAATAAATTAACATTAAATTTATTATGTCAATATTTTGACTATAAAAATAAAATATATTCAAATTCAAAAACTTTTTTAAGTTTTGGACTACCTAGATTGAGAAGATTCTTCTTTTTTAGGTAGTTGCATATCTGGAGGCATTGATCGATGAGTATTAGGAGATGGGTCTTTTGGTCTTAAATGGGCTTGAGGATGATAACCAAATAACTTGGCTCTGTGTTCTTCTTCTTCAGCTCTATAAGCAGCAGCAGCAATTAATGGACTGAACCTTAAAGAATCATATCTAAAATGTATCAAATATTTCAAATTACAATAAAAGGGGGAAAAATACACAAAACAAAAATTTATTATTGTTATTGTTATTTATTATTAACTGTGTATTGTTTTAAATATTTAATTGATTAAAATATAATTGTACATACCTATATTGATCCCAGGGTGAAAAATGATGTGTTGGTAGATGTGTAGCTCTTGGAGGATGCCTTGGTGGGGGAGGTAGGTAATGAGATGGTGGTGGAATACGACCCAACATCATATTATTTAAATCTTCTTCTTTGGACATTAAATTGGGATCTTTTAAGGGTGATCGTTCTCTCATCTTGGCTACTTGTTGCTGATGTTGATGTTGTAAATGTTGCTGTTGCTGTTGATGTTGAAGTTGTTGTTGATGTTGATGTTGCTGTTGTTGATGCTGCTGCTGCTGCTGTTGTTGATGTTGCAACTGCTGCTGCTGCTGCTGCTGCTGAATCATATGTCTTCTCTTTTCTTCGCGTTTCACTCTTTCTCGTTCTCTACCTCTTTCTCTTTCTTTCTCGCGTTCTCTTTCGCGCTCACGCTCCCGCTCTCTTTCACGCTCTCGTTGTTGTTGTTCAACACGTTCTGTTTCTACAGGATCTGGTTTTATTGGCCAACCTCCAGAAGGACCATATGGTGAATTTTGTGTAGGTAGTCCACGAGAAGGCTGTAACCTAGCCCATGGATCATTCATGGGATTAGGAGGGAATGAGGATATTGGTGGAAATCCAGCTGGGTATCTCGTAAACATTGCTGCAGGACCTAATATATAAAATATATTAGTATTAAAATATATTTATGGACAATATAAATATTAATTACCCATAGGTGGATAGCCAGGAGGCAATCCTGGATGATGATGATGAGGTGTTGTAAACGGAGAGAGATCATGTGGTGGACGGCTAGGTGGAAATAAATGTGTGGGTGGCCTTAATAATTCAGTCTTTGGCACCGGATTGTTTGCAATATTTTTGGTTTCTGCAACTTGTTGTTTCTGTTGATAATGATAAATTTCCCAGGCCAATCGCACATGCATTGCATTCCATTTTCCAGGTTTCTGCAAATTAAAATACAATCATAAAAATTAATTTAAAGTAAGATTTAAGAGGTAGTATATTAATTCACTTACACTTGACTTTGTTGGTTTAGATGTATCGGTCAATTGCTATAAAATAAATAAATAAATATTGATTATATAAATTTAGTAATTAGTAAAGGCTCCTTAAGAAGCAAGATTTTTTGGTGAGGCCCCAAAATTTTATTTTATTTTATTAATCTAAGATGCAAAATGTTAATACTAAATAAACATTATATACATTATGTGAAATTAGATTACAATATATAATTACTTTTGGTGTAAATGTTGGCATATGATTTGGTGGTGTAAATGGTGTGTGACTCATTGAAGAATGCAATAGGCCTGGTGTAAATCCTGGATAGCTACCAGATAATAAATTCTGCCTATAAAATGGTGAATCAACTCCTCCCAGTTTGGGTATATCTTTAAACTATAGCAAAGTTACATATAAATTAATTATAATTATATAATACATTAATATATATTTGTTTAATATATGCTAACCAGTGGTGGAGGATATAATGCCGAAGTTGGTGCCGGTGGTATTGTTGAAGCATTTGGTATAGTTGTAGCAGTTGCAGCAACAGCAGGGATTAGTGGCGTAGCAGTATGTTGGTGAACATGTGTATGTTGATGTTGATGATGGTGCATTTCTGTCCGTAAGTACGGTGGACCAACAGCCAAAGTTCTTTCTTGTGATGATGCTAAAAACCTTGAGTCTAGTTCTCTCCTTAACATGTCAGCTTGATCTAAATTAAAACAATTATAGAATTTTAAATACAATTAATGTAATCTACTTTAACTTACTTGATTGAAATAAAGATTCAGCGGAAAAGGGATTATGAGCAGGTGGTGCTGATGGCAATGAAGAAGACTGCGACGTAGCAGTAGCTACTGGTGAAGAAAATAATGGAGGAGGATACGATGATGGATGTTGTCGTGTAATATTTGCCATTGTAGATGTTGCAATACTGTTATTTCTAAAAAATAAAAAAAACAATTTTATATTATTTTATAGCAAATTATATATGCCTCAGTAATAAGTTTGTGTACTTACCCCATTGGACCCCATAATGGTGGTTTATTATACACAAGACTAGAAGGTGTTGAAGACGAAACAGTAGGTGCTAATGTTGGAGTATTGGCAGGAGGTAATGCTAATGATGAAGCATTGAACGACGAAGGAGAATTTAATTGAGGGCCATTACTTCGATTTAAACTGTTAACAAAATAGAATTAATACATGTTACTTGAATAAAATTGATTTTTCAATATTTTAAATTTACATATAACTATCACGTTCTCTGTTTGGACTTGGTCCTCGTGGCGACTGTCCTCTACCTAGCACTGGATGTCCACTTAAAATTGACGTAGTAGTAGTAGTAGAAGTAGAAGACGCAGCAACTGTTGGTGCAACAAGAGGAGGTGCTGACACAGTACTTGATTTTGTTGATATCACAGACATGGGAGAAGTTCGACTTAATCTCTATATAAATAATATTATTATTAATAATAAATACATTAAGAGAAAAATATTAATATATTTTTTCTTTTACTATAAATAGGTACTTTGGTCTCATACAAAACGTTTAACAGTCCCAGTGCCCCAGTCATAATTTCACCACCATTGTAGCAGTGACTTATAGTAAATAATAAAAAAAGGTAAATTACTGATTTAGATTCTAAGCTTCACTAAATGTAACAATGATGTTTCACAATGATATGGGAAAACATCATGAAGAGAATAAAAAAAAATTTGAGTCCTGGTAGAAAATTAGATCTAGGTGGTTTCTTTGGGCAAAAATATGCACAATTTATAAAATAATTGGGAGCAAAAAACATAACATGAAATGACAAAACAATTTTTGAAAAAAAAAAAAGGTTTTATTGAAGTATAATAATTTAAAAATTAATAGATGTAGACTTGATATTTTTACAAAATATTTATATTGGCGTTTTATAAAAATAAATTTTGTTTTTTTTTTTTTTTTGGTATTTAGGCAAGTGAATTTTTTTTCGATTTATATATTATAAAATTTTTGTTTGTAAAATAAAATTTTTAAGAATTCATTTAAATATTAATTTTGTTAGGTTGGTTTATGATTATAAAATATCAAAAATATTATGTATTAAGTTTTAATTTATTTTTATAAGCTTTTAAAGTACTAAGTTATTTTATAATTTAAGCTAAATGATTTAGCTTTCTTTTCAAATCGATAATATTATGACCGTATCAACTTTAATGTTATCAGTTTGTTTTATTTTGGGGCTAGGACTGTTTTAAAATTAAAATAAAATAAATGAAATGAAAATTTTTTTTTACGAAATGTGTAGTTATTATATTTATTCTATATATAATAATCAATAACCGATAATTTCAAATAATATGCAATGGGTTTGTAAAGAAAATAGTTAAACATTCTAAAAGTAGATATATTTACGTACAATTAAATAAAACAAAACTTATAAGTTAAAATAGTTAATACTTAGTATAGTCATAATGATATACTATTTTTTAATTTTTTAATCTGTTGACAAATAAATGCTGGAAAATAATTGAAGTGACAAAACTAAAACATACTATAAAATGCTATAAGTGTAACTTATGTTACATACATTATAACTTAACATTTTAATAAGAATACTTTTATCAATCATGACTTAAAGAAATAACTGATCAATAAAAAATAATAATAATTTTAATAATACAATGTTTTGAAGCCTCGTAAAATAAATACTAGGTATTTGGAATTTTGGGATAAGACGACAAATTAAAAAAATAATAATAAATAATTAAATATTAAGTTAAAAAGTTTGTTTGTACATACACGATTACACGAAGGAGTTTTTAAGTGTTTAACGAGGGGAAATTAAAATTGTAAGTTCGTGGAAACCGAAAAGTTTATATCGGGCTGAGCAAAAGTCGATAAGCGGTGAGCTTTATGTACAAGGTAGGGGAGGACTCTGTTGTAGTAATTAAGGAGGTACCACTACCGCCGCCATCATGTAGTTTTATCATTAACCTTCTCTAGACTTCTCGTCGGAGCAGCCAAATGGAAAAATTAACATCCGTACCCAAGGTAAAGAGAGTAGGGAAAAAGATAAAGTGGGAGAGAAAAGAGTGAAGCGAACAAATTCCGCGCAACGTTTCCCTCAGTTTCCTAATTACAAGCCCGTTTTCTGCTCCGTTGAAACTCTATTAATATTAATGATGCCGTTAAGTTTTAACAGCAAAACGATGGTCTATCTAACCATAATCAAAACTATGGTCAATGCATTTTCAAATAACAGTTAAATGTATAGTAAATAAACGTTATTAATTGGTAATATTAAAAAATAAGTTAAAGAATTTAGGTAAAACATAAATTTAAATATTATTCAAGTGAAAAAAAATAACAAATACGTACAAATTTTTAAAGTGAGAAATATTATTTTCAATTTATCGCGTTGAATTTTGATTATTTTTATGGCATATTTAAAATAAATTTTTTTTCAAGAATTAAATATTATCAATATCATCAGTGGCGTATTTACGGAAGTGGTGTTAGGGGTTTTCATCCCCCCCCATCCAAACCAAAATATTTTATATAAAGGTTAGAACAAAATAAAAATGTAGTACTAATAACTCGTAATTTGTATCATATACATTTATAAAACCCTCCCAGAAAAAAATTGTATCTACGCCACGGAACATCATAATATGAGTATTTGGGGTAAATTATTTTGCCAACAATTTCTAAGTTATTTTAATAGGAAATTACTAGTGTACTCTAAAATGAATAACCTGAAAGTAATTTTATGTGATGTACTAATGTATAGGCAATTTTTCGAAAAGTTTATAATTATTTAAAATAATCGTGACTGAAATAATATGATTTATCGATGTTGTTGCATAGTTAGATAAAGTTCAATACGATTATATTATTATTATTATTTATTAATATTTATTATATTTTATAATATTAAAAATTAGATTTTATATACATACCAACTAACTACATATGGCATAGATTACAAATTAAATAAGACAATTACAGACTCATTTAAGCTTTAAGTTAGAAATAAGTTGACTGTCTCGGAGTCTCCCGTTTCTCTAATGAATCATATAATAATTGTTGATTGATTAATGAATAATGATTAAATAATAAATTCCTTAGTTTTTAACAAATTGTTCTGTATTTCTTATAAATATAATTATTATTTTTTTTTATCAATTTTAAAGTTAATATGGCGATTTGGTTACACCAGTTTTTTCTAGGTAAGTATACTTCAAGCTTAAGTAAATAAGGGTTATAAGCAAATTAAAACAATTTAAATTTTTGGAACAGATTGTTTTAAAAATGAAATTGGGTGATAACCATTGACAGGTGTTTTTGTATTTAATGATATAAATAATAGTAATTGTAGGTAGTACACTAAAAAAAACTAGGAATTTAAAATTTTTTTTCATCAAACGAAGGATCAACAACTTCATTTTTAACTTTTTACCAATATTATGTAATTTTTTTTAATTAATTTGTATGCATTTAAACATCTAATAGGAAAACATAATTACTAACTAACCGAACCCCTCACATAAAAAAGACGAGTAAGCGGATACCCGCTTTGCTGTACAGTAGGTATCAAGTGGGTTACTGTGACGGATGTGTTAAATTAGAATTCAATGATAAATCGTTGTATACGCGAAAAACAATTCTGAACGGAGACCATTTGTCAGTCTATATCCTAAGTATATTTCATGTTATGTTTTTTGATACTGCCATTAATTAAAGTAATTAATTTTACTATTAGTATTAATACAATAGGTTGAATTAAGTTTGTGGAAAATATAATGAATTTGAATATGAGTATAAATATAATAATTTGATGAATATGTCTATAGTATCTACGGACTACCAAGTACAAAGAAAAAAATTGATATTGTCAAAAATTGAATTTGTGTAAAAAAAATAGCTTAATTTATTCTCGTTTATTTACAAATATTTAATTATTTAAAATATATATTTTTAATTTTGATTTTTCTATAGTACAAACTAAATTTATTATCCAAAACCACCCTCAAAGGTTAAAACTCATGCATTTCTTGTACAGCTTATCATAAATACATATACTTACAAAAAAATACACATTATTTTACAGTAGAACCACGATTGACCGGGTCTCCTATTTCGAAAATGTGTGTATGTACCAAAAGTAAAGATATTCGCGTAAGCAGTACATAATATTATATTGTACGTAGGTTAAGAACGATACACACACACACACACACACACACACACACACACATTCAACACTGTTAAATAAATAAATAGTCTCAATTAACCGTGGTTTTCATTTAAACGCGTGATCCCTTCACTATCATTACCCAGGATAATCGAGGTTCTGCTGTACTTGTTAACTAAAATAATACTTACGGCTGCATTTGATAGCGCAGATGGCATATATGGTGTACTTCTGTATGGAGCATACAACGGTGGATAATGTTGTTGATGGACAGGAGGTTGGTATGGGGAGCTAAAATTGTTTACTGGCGTTGCCGTTGTTAACGGACTGCTGGACGTGCTAGGAATCGTAGAAGAAGCAGATACAGTCACTGTGGATGATTGGGTGGAATATGGCATATAAGCACTAGACACTGTGGCCAATAAAGATGGAGTAGATTTATATGGACTAGGATGATAGTTAGGTGAGGGATAAGGGGCACCGTGTGGTGGATGGTATATCATGTTTGGTTTTTGCATATAAGGTGAACTATGTTGGTGAGGAGAAGGAGTTTGATTTTGGGATTTTGGGATGTAATTCGATGCAGCGTGGGATAAGACTGGATGTTGAGATGTTGAAGGAGTAATATAAGAATTTGTAATGCTCAAAGACAATGGACATGCTTGAGGTGGTGTTTGGTATGGCGGTGCACTCGTAGGTGGTACCGGATTCGTTGAAAAATTCCGAGGACTATTAAGTCCTGAAGATGGTACCTAAAGAATATTAAAACCATTATTTTAGTATAATATAAAAATAAAAATATATATTTAAAATTTAAATTTAAATTGAGAAGTTATTTCTCAATTTTACATTATGAAAAGAACACAAGCATTTAGTGCATAAAATACCTCACACACACTAATATTAATCACATATTCAACTAAACGTAATGAATGAAATATTACTGTAATAAAATAGAAAATGAACGCACATTTAGCAAGATATTTATATATTTACTATGAATCAATAACAAAATGTAAGTAGGTATTAATATTAAAATAACATGTTCTATAAATTTATATTTTTATAATGAATAACTAGTAGTAATTAACAAAAATGTATTATTAACTTCTGTTCAGTAACATGTCTTATAAGGCAATCACTTATTTTATTTATTTATAAGTCACTATAATGATAATTATAATGCACGTGCGAAACATGACAATGATTCTTGAGTGTATATCTACAATTATTCTACATGTTTTTTTTTTTTTATAGAAACAAGTGCGATATCAGGCAGCTTAAAGCTGGTTTATTTCTTACAGAGAATACTGATGTGATAAATACGATAGTTTTAAGATGAACTCGTTTCCATGGTAATCCGGGTAGTGTACCGGGGAGAGTACTATATAAATGCCCCGTGATAATAATATAATAATAATAAAAAAACCTTTGCCAATAATGGTATAAACTATAAAGAGAAACTTGAAACGAGTGTATGGAATACATAATAGTCTTCAGTTTAAATACTATATAGTCTATAACTATTTGTTTATGTGGTTGATGAAATAAAATACAGATCAAAATGATTTTATTTATACATGCAATTCATTGAAGCAGGTAGGCATATGTAGAGAATAAGTAACAATATTTGATGAAATACGTAGCTAATCTTAATATGGTAATTGCATAATGATTATTTTATATTGTTGATGATGATGAATTAAATTTTTGTTATAGAAGAAAATATATTTAGTATACAATTTATTTAATAATATAACGTATAAGTGTAGACAGTAAATAGTCAGTAGGTACTAAGAAACATATTTCCAAGTAAATAATCTTTGAAAAATCAATTTTAATTAAGCAAAATTTTACGTTTAAAGTGAATAATGTCTATTGATTACCTTTTATTTATTAGATAGATATTATCAATTATTTTAAAACGAACAAGCAAAATATATTAATGACTAAGTAATAAGTACTAAGTTGAAGGTACTTATTATACCATTTTAAAATCTGTTTTAAACATCCAAATTCACAATTTACTAAAATATGCTACGATGACCTCAGGATTAAAAGTCCGGACAAAAATATGATAAGTTGAAAAAATAAAGTAAAATAGATTCAACTTATATTATATTAATATTGATCATCACTTTTAATTTATTTCCCTAATAGTGCTGTGTTATACTACAATAGTAATTAGATAGGCATTTATTAGTTCGTCATTAACAACAAATCTTCGACTTAATACCTTGAGTTTACTATTTTATTAGATTTATTATTATTAACTATTATTTTATTCACAAATTTCGTTTAATGCTATTTTTATTTTTAGCTTTAAAATTACTCGATTCTTGAAGCATTTTGTCAGTTAATATTCAAGTTGTGGGATGGACATGTTGATATGTCATATGTGAACACTGAACAGAGTATTCTAAACTTCATAAATATTTTTAATAATTGATCGCGATAATGAACATTAACAATTGAATCAGAAAAATAAATAAAGTTAAATAAAAAAATTATAACCAATAGTAATATAATAAAGTTTTAATCTTTTATGTATAAACCGGGAAAGATATGCATTAAGAAATATCAGTACAATTATAATTAATATAAATATATCTATATAAATTTAAACTCATATTTTATAAATAAAATTTAAAATGTATGAAAATTTTACTTACTGGGGAATACCTCGACGTAACTGTTGCAGGAGTCGTTGAAGGTTCATGTCCATTAACATGTGTACTTTGAAGTTTAGGTGTTGTAGGGGGCGTGGATGCTGGAGGTATCGTGGGAGATGGACATTTAGGTTGAGACACCTGTAGAGCCCGAGGAGTTGTTGAAGGAGGAGGTAACATAGGATTTTGTGAGGGCCTAATATGAGTCGTAGATGCTGTGGTTGTTTCAGGTGTCGAATGATTATCAAACTCTATGCCATTAACTAATGGGGGAGTAGGTTGTCGACCTGGTGGTGTTAATGATATAGGTTCTTTAGAGACCGTAGCAGGTAAATTCTGGGTAGGTTCAGAAGAAATTCTTCCAGGTAATTCATCTAAAAAGGTTTTAATTATTTAAAAATGAGTAATTCACATAATATTTAAATAAATAAATTTAAGTAACGCAAAATTATTAATAAATTTATTATAAATTTATAAATACCTATTATTATTATTCAAAAGGAATAGGTACTTTCAATTTAATAAATTTATTTACGAATACAAATTAGATAAGGATGTAATTTTAACTTAAGTTGTTCAAAATTATACAATAAAAAATAAGTAATTACATGACACCAGGAAGAAAATATAATAGCATACAACTTAAAAGTTGTAATAACGAAAAGTTTAATAAAATAAACATTATTAAAACATTTTAAAGACGGCTTACCTTTCCTGGAAACTAGACTGGTCCTGAAGAGATCAGAATTATCTGAACCCTGAAACAATAATAATAAAACAAAAATTATATAATTTCGTCTAGTATGTTTTCAGTGCTCAATAAAATGTTATTATCATTATTATTATGATATTTTCAAAAAGCCATAATTTAAGCAAATATATTTTTAATAACTTCCGAGTTTTACGATCACGGTCTTAAAAAAACATATAAGCTTTGTGTGGTAGTCGAGTTAACGATTCACTGCAATGATCGTAAACTATATTGAAAAGTAGTCCGGCTATTCAAATTCAATGACATTAGAACGATGTCATTCTTAGAGGAGATTAGCATTTGTTGGATAGTATAATACTATTTAATATTTGATAGTTAAAATTTCACGATAACTAATTTAAATTATTATTAAACTACTCCAATTTGGGCACAAATATATCCAAACCTACTTCGCAACATATAATCATTTAATAAATTTGAATTTTATCAAAACACATAAAAATAAAACTTGACCCTTGGTGTGATTAAGCTATAAATAATTATTTCTGCAATAGTTTTTATCAAACTAATGTTCTCCTCTGACACGTATAACAAATTCCGTCCATTATAACGACGTATAATAAGCGTAATATTTAATTGCAAAGTAAAATTAAATATATTTGTTTTTAAAATCTTTTAGTATTTTACCGTACACACATAATTATTATACTTGAATAGCGATAAAAAATAAAAATAAAAATAGTATTCTTACACGAGTAATAAAATAATAATACAAATGTTTTAAATATTTTATTCAAGGTCCGTCACTGACGAACTATTCACGTATTTATATTTTAAAATTGTGCACGGGATAAAGTAAAAACGTCAAGTGCTACACTCAACACAAATAATATCGACATGCTGTGATGACCGAGCATATTTTATTAACTAACATCCGAAGTAACAGTTTATTTAACGTATAAAATATATATTTTAATATTTCCCACTTTTTTTTTTATTTACAGATAATATCTTGTGAACATAAATACGCGTTAAACAAGGTCATAGGTAATATAGATAATGAAAAATTAGTTACAATAACTTCTAAACGCGTACAAATATTATATTACTTATTATATTGATTAAAACCTTAGATTATTTTCTTAGACAAAGAATATAATATGCTTATTATTCGTGGTGAATAGATATTTATATGCGATTAATTATTATTTCAAAACTAGGTATACTATTTTGACGTTTGTTCATTTTAGATTTATATATTAATACGTATTATGATCTAATTACCCAACATCATTGTTAATCGAGGAAATTGAAATGGCCCACTTCGATAATATAATATGATTAAATTAAACTTATTTTTTTTTTTTCAAAACGTTTTTCTTTTCACGATAATACGAATGGAATAAACAATAAAAAATAAATAAAAGACATCTCAATACAAATCAACGAACCAACTAGTCGTTATTGCTACCTATACTAACTAGTAGCTATAGATCATATCGTTATTTCTAATACAGGAGGATTTGATTCACAATAAAACTCCAAGAGCGCATTATGTGGAATCACCGCTACCGTCGTCGCCAACCACCTTGTACCGCGGCGTATAGCATAAATAAAACTACCACCGGGGGTATGCTGCTTGCAATGTACTCATGTATCACGAATTCACGAACATAATATGAGAGAGAGAGAGAGAGTGGCAGATACATAAAGCCACGGTAGGCTTTGAAATGGTTATAAAATACACACAGTTAAAGTGAAATAAAAAAAAAATAATAATAATAATAAATATAACACAGCTTTGAATTTAACAACGGAGTGTTGTTTCGCACGAGTACACTTGTTTCCCCCAAATAGGTTACAGGTTTAAACATCATAAAATAATGTCATACACGAACGCTCAAGAAGAAATTTTAGCGAATTCTATAAACATTCATAATACGCTATTGCGGCACGCATGAAACGCGAATAATAGATAATATTATATTATTATTGTAGTATGGAAATCCGATGTGTCGATGTTTACCGTTCGGTCGTTGCAACAAGGCCTGTCTACGGTCATAGCAGTCGCGGAGATATTGCGTTCAAAAGGCGGCATCTTTCAAGAAGAGCATGGTCGTGAACGGGCGGGCGCGTATGTACGTGTCGGACGACGATCCGCAGTGACGACTACAACACACGTCGGGCGTTTCCGTGTCGTTCGGAATACAATATAAATCGCATCGAACGTGCGATCGGTCGCAACGACAGCCCGACCGATAGTTGTTTGATTATTTTGTAAATAGGCGGGAAACAACGGACTATACGAACACGTGCGCGTGAATCAGATTTCGGCGACGACCGCGGCGGACTTGGCAGACCGTTAACACGTACGTACAAAGCGGCGCGCGCGCGCCAAGCTCACCAAGCGACTACTGACGTGACTCGTGGCTTGGTGCTACGGTAGCAGCCGAACACGCCACCCGCCGTATATTGTTGTTGAGGCGACGACGGTGGACGGGAAGGGAAAACGCGACACGGCGCGCACGCGTCACCGTTTGAACGCACACAGCCACCGTCACCGCCGTCTGGTTACCACCGTTCGCCATCATTCGTATTTCCCCCAAGGGTCGTAAAAACTTTGGTGGACTTGCGCACATGCACGCGCCGAGAAAGTGGAGAAACTTCCTGCACGTCTGCCGCGAGAGAAAAAAGTACAGTAACCAGCAATCGCACTATATATATATACAGTGTATATACCTATACGTATATGTAATCTGTATATAAAAACTGCACATATACATTCCTCGTCCTTTCTTTTATTTAAAAAATATCGACCTGTGCTTTCGATGTCATCGAATATGCGACGACAAATACAATGATTTAACTGCAGGACATTAGGCATTCTTTTTTTTTTCCGAGTACGATAATAACAATTATGACTCGAGATTATTATCGATAAACGCGCGTGACATCGATTGCGTCTGCGGTACTAAATTTACGCGATGTCTATACACTGCAGAGACGACGAGAACCGTCGTTAGTCTGTAGCCGCCACCCCGAGGGTTGGAAATGCCCGGGCGACGGAGATGAGCAATAAAAAATTCAATATATTCAAAAGCAGCAAAGTATATATACAATATTTATACATATACACACGGGGTGGAGTAAAGAGGTGCTGTGGGTGTACGAGATGATTTTTCTTTGCCCCCGCGCTCGCAAGTGTTAAAACTTTTAATAAATATTCATGTCGCTACCACTGTAAAGCGATGTCGAAAAGCCCATTATTATTATTTGTAGAAGGAAAACATCAACGAAGATTTTACCTCATCCCCCTCTATTAAAGATAACTTCCAGACTTTTGTGTGTGCGCCCAGAGGGAAAGAGGGGTCTTTTCCTCGGAAACAAATCGACGAAAATAAAAACTAAACGGATACAGAAGAGAATTGGGAGAACAGGGCAAAAAGGCCCCGGGCCGACAAGATTTTACGGTCGTTTATTTTTCTCCTCTAAATGGCGACAGAGAGAAAATAATATAATATTTTACAGTTTTTATTACCAAGATAATCAAGATTACACGGAACAAAATGAACTCAAGAAATGTAAATAAAGGTTAGGTTAATATTTTGACACAATACTCTCGCCAACGTTTTCACATTATTTAATACCACAAAATATTGTGCTATATAAAAGTAATGACTTATCAAATATACTTAAAAACTTCGTATATTAAAACAAAATCCTTTTGATATACGAGTATATGATAAGCATACCTTAAAGTTTCCAAAATACGTACTTCATATTATTAATATGTAGCCATATTTAGAAATGTTTTACTTTTGTAACTATGATTGATTGTATATTAATATGTTTTGATCTATAAGACTACGAGAAATATTAACGTTAATAATTTACAATTTTAATAAATCATTAACTATTCCCTCGTCATAAGTTTCACTAAATAAATACTATTTTGCAATCTTAACAAAAGAATTTACGAAGTTTCTTTTTATGATTTACTCAATTATTTAAAAGAAAACAATGAAAATCATCGCAGTTCAAATATAACATTTAAAATATACTAAAAATAATTAAGATGAAATAATAAAAAAAAAAAAAATATTTCGATAATTTAATAAACTATAGCATTATAATTATTCAATAATAATAACATTCAAAGAAATCTTACCTTATCGCCTTCGTCTTCGCTATCACACTAAAAAAAATAAAAAATATATATAATTAGAAAAAACTAAAAAATGTATTGGTTCAAAAAAAAATATTACATATTACCGCGATATAAAAAATAATTAATTGATACTTTACAGTTTACATCATTTATACATGCATTTAGTAGGTTGTATAGAAGAAGGAATGTTGTCAAAATCATTAAAATGATAGTTTTGCACGAGGTATTTTACTATAAATGTTTCGACAATCATAGATTGATATTTATTTTTCAAGCAAAAAGTAGAAGAATCGAGTCAATAAACAAAAATTCAAAATTTATATTTTATTAACTTACACACCCAACACACAGCATTATTAAATTTACGTTCCATATTTTTAATATAATATTTTAGTTTTAATAAATTTAATTAGAATTTAGAATAAAATAATTATAATTTACTTATTCTTAGACTTAAAAACGTTTACGTTATCCGTGCTTTATCATTAAATTTACAAGAAATTCTAGCTCACTTTGTTATCACCTTAGAAGTGTATGCACAATAGCGTGTACAGCAGTTATTTTTGAGGATGCCATAGCTCTGTTCATGGAAAACAGAAGTATAGACGTTTAGCAGTTCCAATTTTGTGTAGTACCTACCGTTTATTTTAAAATTAATCAACCTAAAATCGAACTTAAAGGTAAAAACATTATTAGTGCTCTTAATTTTACGCAATATCTTAATTTATGATTTCTATAATTTCTTTAATTTATGTTTATGAACATTTTTAAGATGCACAATGCACATACTCGTATATTTAAATATTGTAAAAAAAAACAACGTAAGAACAGAGATAATAGGTCAGTTTACTTTAATAATAAAACCAACTTAAAATTGGAACTTTCAAGCTCAAATTTGAAATGTTATAACTTATAAGATATAGACAACACATGCAGGTACGATATCCTCAGGAACATACTTTATACTACATAACACCTCTTAAGAAATTTATCATTTCAAATATCTAAACAACAATAATTATAAACCTTAGTAAAAAATGAACTTCAAACACATTCTTTTAGAAAATCAATAATTTTTATAAAACTAGTTTAATAAGGACAGACATTAACAAAATCTTACATGTAATCTGATTTTAGTAAGATTCTAACAATGAAAAAAATTAAATAATACTACAAATAATGATGTTAACAATAAATAATTTATATAATGTAGCCGTTTTCTTCTTTTTGTAAAAAATCGAAATTTCAGTTTATATCCATCAGAAATAAAAAAAAATATTAGCGAATTAATTTTCAACTGAATAATATTCCATTTAATTATATAGGTAAATCTGTCTTTTTTTTGAAGATACGGTTTCCTCGTAGCGCCAAATAAAGAAACAGCAGGCGTCATGAATCTGCGTCTATACTGAGTATAGACGTTTACTACGTCCGGTAGTTGACGCTAGACACCGTTTCTTAACACTGCAGGGAGACCGTACCTTAGGATACTAATCATTTTCTAGTCAGAATTCAAAGAGATAAACACTAAAAAAAAAGCAAATTTGTTAAAAAAACCAATACTATTTAAAAATGTACTATATCATCTACTAAAATGAATATAAATTTTAAAATTAAACTATCTTATCTTAAAAAAATAATAATACAACGTAACTATTACAACTCACTAAAATTCTAAGAATTCTTTAAAAAAATTAAATTATCATAAACAGATCAGATATTTTTAAGTTCACTGTTTACCAAGAATGTATGAGTAAAATATTAAAATATCAAATATATATTTTTAAATCGCGTGATTAAAAATAATTATAATAATAAATACTACTTACAATATACCCTCTGCCTGAACTACAGTTGCTACTCGCCTATAAAATAAATTAAGTGTTAATTATAATTAAAAATGAATAACATAAAATATATATTGTGATCTTACATCGCTGAATCGTTCCCTTGAACTTGATCGTCTTTGACCACTCTGACTAAGTGACGATGTAGATACTTTATTGCCAGATGGTCTTTTAAAGGATTGTACAGAATTCGAATGTACAACAGAAGTATCATTGTCTCCTCCTTCGCTATCGTGTTTTAAATCCAACGATGACGAATCCTGTATAAAAAATATTACAAAAAAAACAAATTTAAAAATAAACACAAATACAACTTATCGGAAAAATAATTTACCCATAAAATCACAATTTTTTTTTAGACGTATTTAAAAAATATTAATGTTTCTCAAAAATCGAAGTCATGTATTTAATTATAAAATAGTGTTACTTTCTAGTTTCTAATTTTATATTTGTTGTCCGACTTACCTTATTATGATTAAAATTATTAGGTGTTGTAGGGGGACTGGGAACATTATATTCTGTCTTAACTGGTGTAACTGGAGTACTGGAATTACTGTCGTGGTGATGATTGTTGTTATTGTGATTATGTGCATGATTTCGGTGATGCTTATGATGATTCCGATGTAAAAAGCTTTGAGATGATGGATCTAACCCAAGAGTCACTGCACTTTTCACCAAACATTGTTGCACACAGTTCTAAAAAAAAGAAGCAAAAATTAGCATATATTAAAATAATTATATATAAGTATTAACAATTTATTGAATCATACCACATAGAAAAACAATTTTTTTCTTAATAATTAT
>VUJU01000761.1:48305-83499 GCA_009835225.1 Aphis craccivora | reverse complement strand
AGGGTAGTATCAGTTAACGTTTTGTTCACAGTCCAACAGTCAACAGTTCGATTGTTAGTTCCAGTAAGCAACATGACAGGCCGTGGCAAAGGTGGAAAAGGTTTGGGAAAAGGAGGCGCGAAACGTCATCGTAAAGTGTTGCGTGATAACATCCAGGGAATCACCAAGCCCGCCATCCGTCGGTTAGCTCGTCGTGGAGGTGTGAAACGCATCTCCGGTCTGATCTACGAAGAGACCCGTGGAGTTTTAAAAGTATTCCTGGAGAACGTGATCCGTGATGCTGTCACCTACACCGAACACGCCAAGAGGAAGACCGTCACCGCCATGGACGTCGTCTACGCACTAAAACGTCAAGGACGTACCTTGTACGGTTTCGGAGGTTAAATGTAAATACTAATCAGATACTAGTGAGAAGTTTTAAAACCTTAAAAAGGCCCTTTTCAGGGCCACAATATCAATATCACGTGTAACACTGCAGTCTTGTATAGATTCTATTATCATCGAAATATACACTACACCTTTAATTAGATAATTAAATTTAAATAATAGTAAGTTAAAATTGCATTCTAATTTCTAGTTATTAAAAACAAACTAATGGCATAGAATGAAAATAACCAATTCAATCCACATATGTTAACAAACGTAATCATAAAGTGTATGTGTATTATATTAAATGTAACTTATAACGTGTTATTCTTACGCACCACTGATGTGTGACAATGATAACACTATTTGACAAAAAAAAATAAAAGATAAAATCAACAACCCTACCCACGCGGGTACAAAAAAATCTTTGTTATCATATTATATAAAATGTGTAGCAGTTCGAACAGATGTATCAAAAGTTCTACTACTGACCGGCCGATCTAATGAAAATGATTCCAAAAATGTATTAACTACATTATAATGTTACAAAACTTGACACATGGGCATTTTCATCATAATCGAGAATCACTCGAAATAATCATTCCAAATTTTAAATTGAAATATTAATAGATAATCAAGATATTGCCATTATCAAGAGATCACTCGATCAGCTAAGCTGAATCAAGCTATTCGCGTTTATTTAGTTTATAGATTACTATAAATGTATTGTGGTGTTTATATTAACTAAATGTGTAGTCACTTCTACAAACACTCACCTATTCAGCTTAGCTTATCTAGCCATTAATTTCCATGATCGTTTAGGGACCAATTTCTAAATTAAATAATTAGTAGAAAATAATCACTTTATAATTTTCTTAAATAATTAAGGTAAGATGTATAAACAATAGTTCTTAAGCTTTTAATTAACTTATCTTATATAATAAATATTAATTTGATTTTATTCTAAGTCTATAGCCACTACAACATGTTTTTTTATTTGATGAACTAACACAAAAGCATTGTTAATACCTATAGTTGTAAAAATAGAAAATATAGAATTTTTTTTTGGTTAATGTTATAACTTATTGAGTAAAAATTAAGTGCAATGAAAATCATCACAATTATGATGGATTAGAATCCACGGAAAATCTGCAAAATTAAAATTCAAACAATAATGTTGTAATTACATACCTATTATATGTAGTTATTATTAAAAAAGTTAAATCATGTAATTAAAAAAGTATTTCAGTATATTATATCATGTTGTATTGTTATTTAAACGTTCATATAATATTAAGGAAGATTATGGATAATCGAGGGTACATTGTATTAGTTTTAAAAAGGTTACTTACGTCTGCTGCAACACGAATATAATATATGAATAGGTATATTTTAATAAAAACAACGTGATTAAAAGTTTGGTGGCCCTAAAAAGGGCCTTTTTAAAGAGTTGGTTACTGTATCAAGTATTTATTTGGAGCTAGTGTATTTAGTGACGGCTTTGGTACCTTCACTGACAGCGTGCTTTGCCAATTCACCGGGCAACAGAAGTCGGACGGCAGTTTGGATTTCCCGGCTGGTAAAGGTCGAACGCTTGTTGTAGTGAGCAAGACGACTGGATTCAGCAGCGATGCGCTCGAACAGATCGTTTACGAAACTGTTCATGATGCTCATAGCCTTTGAGGAGACACCGGTATCGGGGTGTACTTGTTTAAGTACTTTGTAGATGTAGATGGCATAAGATTCTTTCCTCTTAGGCTTGCGTTTCTTGTCGGACTTGGCGATGTTCTTTTGCGCCTTGCCAGACGACTTCTTCATCGCTTTTCCTGCGGATTTACCTCCTGGATCCATTGTAAAAGTTTTGGTTTACGCTGGTTGTTAATTGTATAACGCTAAGTACACAAATGATACCGGAGACTACTACTACTTGGTAGGACGGCTATGTTTAGCCTATAAACTATACCAGGCATTTGCCTTTGCTAGTAGTGTGATATATATTTAATTTATCAATCTAAATTGATACCGGAGAAGTGAAAATGATGATATATATTACTTAAACTAGGAGATACGTCATTTGTTCATTGGTCGAAATAAAATAAGTCTAACGGATCATAAAGGATTTAACAGCGGCAATGTGTTTAATGAAAATTTTAGTTTTTCCAGAATTTATAATGATTGTTATACTTATTTAAAACAACATTGTTTGGTAGTCATGACATAGCAAACGGTGTCATTTACCACCGTCATAATGTTTCAAACCGTCCAATTGTAATAATATTTTACAATTCTTTACTATATAACAAGCAAAAAAACAAAAACACTAAAACAAAGCTTACGAATGCAGACCCAGAGAGTCATTAAACAAAGATACGATCATGAACGGAATAGGCAAAGCTGGAAAATCGAAGGGTGGTAAATCCAAGACCAGGTCGTCCCGTGCCGGACTACAGTTCCCGGTCGGTCGTATCCATCGTCTGTTGAGAAAAGGAAACTACGGCGAACGTGTCGGAGCCGGAGCACCAGCTAGTGTACTTGGCCGCCGTCATGGAGTATTTGGCAGCCGAAGTTTTGCAATTGGCCATCAGAAATGACGAAGAATTGAACAAACTATTGTCCGGAGTGACAATAGCCCAAGGTGGTGTATTACCAAACATCCAAGCAGTTCTTTTGCCGAAAAAAACTGAGAAGAAGGTTTAGATGTGATCTTGGAACAACCCCCTTAAATTTAATTAAAACGGCCCTTTTTAGGGCCACCAATCTGAATGATAGACATGTTATCATATTTTTTGTCACACGTAAGTTTATGTTATGCTTATGATGAGTTTTGTAGGGATTACCCATTTAATTCGTATGATGATTTTTTTTTCGAATTAACTCGTTTTGAATAAATCGATTATAATATTTTCGAAAACGGAACAAATTAATAATTATTAGTAATGAACGTAGGAACAGGTTATCACCAAAAACTTTTTTAAGATTCTAAAATTTTTTTAAAAAGTTATTTAAATATTTTTTTTAATTCGGTTTTCATTTCGTTAATTTCTAGTATCCTATTTATGCATATCGATGTATAAGTATTTATAAAACATGTAAAAGTATCTTCTGAACGAAGTGATGAATGTATTGATATTACAATGATGTGTATTTTTTTTTTTTTGTTTGTTTGTTTTTGTGTCTGTGTAATGCATAACTAGTCGAAATAATGCTCCAATTTCAAACTATAGGGGTGGTTTCCGATGTAAAAGCGAATATCCATGGTGCATTATAGAGGTCAAAAGTAAACATTTTCCAACAGTTTTCAAAAAGTTCGTTAAAAACAAAAAAAGAATGACGGAAAAACGGGAATTTTTACAAAAAACCAGTTTTCGACCAAATCGATTGTTTTATATGGTTGTAATTCAAAAACTAATCACTGTAAATACTTGAAATTTTCACCAAATATTTATGTCAGTGTTACCTATATACAGTTAAATTTTCAAAAAATGTTGACTTTTTTTGAGTTATTTATAGACCATAGAAATTTTCGATTTTTATGGGAATTTTCTTTTGAAAAGTGTCGATAAAAAATTTTTGGATGGCCAAAAAAATTTGAAAATTTAATCCAAGGTTCCTTATGAGTTGTTCTTCTTGTAGCTAAAACAAATTAAAAATCGTTAGTTACAATTTTTTTTTATAAGTAATTTATAGTTCAAATTTTTACAAAATCTGTCAAAAACCCGAAAATTTGCAAGTAATTTTGAAGTTGAAAAATCATAAAATTTTTTGTGTTAATAATTAAGGATTAAAAATACAACACTAAGTTTTCCTTCAAGTATCTATAAGGAAAACTCGTAGCATCATTATGGGAAAAATTTTAAGTGCGATTGAATTTTAAATTTTTAGGAAATAGCGTAACGATAACGATTTATCCTCAAACGATTTTAATTATGTGTTATTATTCAAAAAGTATAAGTCTTAGATACTTGAAAATTTTACCAGTTATTAAGATTGGCGTTTTCTTTACGTGATTTAATTTTCAAAATATTTTGATTTTTTTTGTGCTATTTATAGACAGGTTCCTTATAAGTTATTCTAATAGTGATTAAAAAATTATAAGAATACATAGGTATGCACAATTTTTTTTTTATTAGTATTTGAAGTTCAAATATTGACAAAAATTCGTCAAATTCCTGAATACGAGTATTTGCAAATTATTTTGTAGATATAATTCATAACAATTTTTGTGTACGTAGTTAAGAGTTGAAAATTTAATACGAGATTTTCCATAAGTTTAGCCTATAATAATTATAAAGAACTTAAATTTTGGTGTATTCAGGGCTCAGGCCATTAAAACATAAATCACCTTTTTCACCAACCATTGAAAATTATATTCTAGGCTGACAAATCATCTCCGTTCAGAATCGTTTTTTGTATACAATGATACCTATTATTGGATTCAAATTTGAAACTCCTATATGTATAATAATTAATAATGATCCATACGGCACCTAATGTACAGCAGAGCGGTACCCACTTACCCACTTTTTTAAATTTTACTGTGTATAGATATTACTAATATAAACATTTGGTGAATATGTCAAGTATTTACAATGTTTAGTTTTTGAGTTATAACTTATAACTTATAAGTTAGAACCATATAAACAAATCGATTTTGTCGAAAACTGGTTTCGCGTAAAAATTCCCGTTTTCCGTTCTTTTTTTTTTTTTGTTTTTTCCCGGTTTTTTTTTTAAACTACTGGAACGTTTTTACTTTTGACCTTAAACCTCTATTATGTACTAAACCGGACTAAAGATATTCAATTTTCCACTGGAAACCACTCCTGAATTTTGAAATTGAAGCATTATTTTGACAATTATACAGTGCAGGTACTGTATATAATATATATCCTATAGTGCACACCTACTGCAGACACAAAAACAAAAAACAAGAAAAAGTCATTCATCATTCCGTTTAGAATATAAAAATAATGTTTTTCCTTTTTTAAATAATACTTATAATATATATTATCTACAATATTATAATATCATTTTATCAATGAAAATTTCAATGAATTAACTAATTTTGTTTAATCTTTAGTACATCTATTGCGTACTTAATAAATAGAGTAGTTTATTAATCATTGAACCATCATTATTTCAAAATGTATTATTGTATTAACTTTTTGAAAATATTTTACTTATTGAAATGTTTTTTATCGACAATTATTTGAAAAAAAATTTTAAAAAAATAATCAAAAAATGTCTTATGCCTTTAAATGTCTCAAAAAGAATTTAAATATAATATTGAAAATTGTATAATGTACCTATAGACAATTATAATAAAAACATTTGGTGAAGATTTAATTGTATCTATACAATTATTCCTTTTTTTTAATTACAACAAAAAATAAACATCGTTTGAAGTAATAGTTATTATATGATATAAGTGAATATTTGTAGTCATACAATTTTTAAATTCCAGAATTTCAAATGATCAAAAAAATTAATTTAATTTTTCAGTAGAAATGTTTTTTCTTATTAAATGATGCTAAACGTATTAAAATCTTATTGTATTACATTTTTAAATCTTTGGTATAAACAGAAATTTTTTATAATTTTCTTATTACAAATAAATATTACCTACCTATGTAATTATTGTGATTTTATTGCATTTTGTCAAAATTATTATAATATGACTGAATTGTTGATAATTTTTAAATTATCCACATATTGAAAACCTTGTATTGAATAGATTAGTTAACAGATAAGTTTTCAGCGGATATTTGAAATGTTGAACTATAATAGTGTTGTCTGTATATATAATGTTTATATAGGAACGTGTGAATAATTGGATTAGGATATGCTATTATGCTATTAATGAGCAGGTAAGTATATATTTATATTACTTATATAATATTTAATTCTGCTTAGGTATTACTATTAGGTACAATTGTTTAGGAAATTCAGACTTGGCAGCAAAAACAAGACGTATTGTAGATACTGCAGTACAAGCATAATAAGTATAGTAGTATGGTCACTATATAGGTACTTTATTGGTAGTATAGTAGTATGGAACCAATTAATATTCAAGGTATCACCCCTGTTAAATTATGTATGAATGGATGGATACATACAATTCAAATAGTAGGTATAGCTGCAATCGTATGAGTACCTAATACATAATAGGAATGTTAGGTTAAAAATCTCCTTAGACTGTATAGTTAACTAAAGATTAAAGTTTATGAAGTTATAAAGTATTAATTAAAAACTTGATACCTACATTTTTATAAATAATTTAAGTAAACATTAATTGTAATTATTGTCAACACTCAAAACTGTAAAGATTTAAATAGGTAATATAATATTGATGTTTAAATAAATACAATTAAACCTATCTATATGAAAAAACTATTTAGTGAAATTTATTATATTCGATGGTTACAAGGGTATCTAATATCTATTTAAGTAACTACCTACTTAGTACTTATACTATGTATTTATAGATTATGATGGTTGTGTTGTCCATAATAGTACATACCTATAATATTATAACATCTATGTTACACCTATAATAATATTATTATGATCCATCTATCCAGTATCCACCTATAATAATATTATGATCCATCTATGTATCTAAAAGATTACACGTCATTATTAGTGTAAAGTATACTAAACAATATTATACAAACGCAATACGCATAGAACTGTAGACGCGTAATAATTAAGGGCATGTCTAAGCCCTAAGGCTTAGTAAAGTTCAATCTTCAAACAAGAAACATTTTATTCATTTAATTAGTAATATTATTTTATATAAGATAAATTGTGTAAACATACATCGTGCTGGTGGCCACACTGTGAACCCGTCCATCACCGCGCCCGCTGCTCAAACGTAGTGGTAGTGCCTTGAGCCTTTTTACCGGCAGACGGCAGTCCGTGTTTTGGTGTTGGCGATGCTTCACGTTCCACTGTGTTAGTGTCCTGCTCATTTCCCTAGTATTGTGCATGTTATTGTTTACCTTCATAATATAATTACATAATATTTGTGCGTTTTTGGCTCTGTGAACTCTATCGGATTTTCGTTTTGTGTTGAAGTTGCCGGCTCGACTCGAGTGGCACGCAGAGACCTTAAGATGGGGTCTTGCGGAAAGCTTCTGCTGGCCCTTATCTTTACGTTCGCCACAAAGGGTGAGTTTTACTTTGTTTCTCTGTTGACCAGTTGTATTTGTGTAAGTTGTCTATTGACTAGAATGCAAACGCTAGTAAACAATCGATATTCTATTATAAACCTATAATCATTTTACCTACCTAGGTACTCGGTAGGTACCTACTCATATACTCGGCACTTGAAATGTTATGTCGTATTGAACTTTATAGATACCTACCGTAATATTTTAGTAAATGTAGGTGTATACAACAATTACACATACATATTTTAATGGCACCTGAACGGAACAGTAATAACTTTTAGCATTTCTCTGGAATCACCGATTGTACCTTAACAAAAAAGTATTTAAGTACACATTTTCGGAATATATACTTACCTTTTGATGTACATGATGTATTGTGATCGACTACCTAGTCTTGTTACAAAAATCTTTACTGCTATCCGGCGTTGGTAAACGAGTAAAATAATAAAATAGTTTGATTTAATTTTTTTACGCCCGTGCTGACAGGAAGTCTCTTTTGTATACATTATGAACGGGGGTGAACGAATGACTGAATGAGTCATGAACACTGTCGAAATGGGGGCGTTCTGTTCTGATGCACATCACAGTCTCAGTAGACATTTGTGGATTCTTATATAGTTATTCCCTTCGTCTGATCTCAAAATATATCTATAGGCACCCAAAGAATTTTATTAAATAGGTAAGCACTATTGCCACTATTTCTTTTACATTGATAGGTACGCTACTACCATTCCTACTGGCTATTGCACTTGTTTTATTTACAATTTATTTGAATCTAATTTTACATTTAATGAATTTAAACCACAATTGACTATAAATAACTAAATCTAGAATAGAATTTTAATCCTGCTTGATTACAAAAAACAAAATAGTTTTATTTTTTTAACTCTCTTTACCTACCTGTATATTTTTTTAAACTGTACTGAAACAGAAATTTTAAGTGATCGATTTCTAAATAACATACCTAATATATTTATTTAACGAATAATTCGAATATTTATCTATCAATAAAAAAAAAAATTGTTTAATTATCCATTTAATATTTATTCATTTTTAAAGAATATAGTTCAAAATAATTAAAAATATTTTATCGATTTATCGAAAGATTTATTATAGCATATTATTGAATTATGAATCGGAATCCGATTATCGGATAAATATGGTTTAATTCACATTTCATTTAGTAGTTTTATAACAATGTATTCATCTCGTACTATTATTATATGAATTATAGCAAGAACTTAATTACTCCGGTTATTAAATAATATGTACCGTCCTTGATTTCCAAGAAACATTATATATTATATTAACAATCATATTTATTTTTATGACATCCCTACTATTTATCATAATTTGCTACTTTACTATGATCTCAATGATTCGGGTTTTATGAGGCAGGATTTGAATTCTCTATAGTTGTGTAGCTGTTAAAAAAACTAATAGGTACCTAGTAATATTTAATCATAATACAAGTACAAATAGCTTCTACTATTAAATAGTATTCTTTTATTACAATTTATTTAATATTGTAAAGGTTCTTAAACTTCAAACATTAAAATATAACCTCGAATATAACTATGACTATACATTAAGTATTAAGTTATCAAGCTGCGTTTTTTTAACCTTTATATAATAAGGATTACCATCAAATTATTTCACATCTGCATTCTGCATACTTAGGATTTTTAAAAATAACTAAGTATTTCAAAAAAAAAAAAAAAAAATCGCGTGTTTAAATTATGAAACCAGGTGTAATACTAATATATTATCTTATAGATGCAACAATTAATACAAGACTATATCTATATAATGTTTACTTAAATAGTTTTTGTAAATTATTTAAATAGGTATGTATATTTTTAAAAGTAAAATAACGAGTAAAATAATATATCTTTCCTGGTCGTAACTAAATGTTAGGATAACTATGTTATTAATTTATTATAATATTTATTTACATTATTTTAATGGAATTTGATTTTAAAATAGAAATTAATTTTTTGATAGGTGATCAATTTATATTATAAATACGTTTAATATTAAAAATAAAAAGTGAATTACAAGTATATTATACCTATTATAAATAGTATAAATATATGTATTTTTGAAATGGACCGATTTTTAATAAATAATACATAGTTATAGTTATTATTCATATTATTATTTAAGAATGTCAATCTAAAAATACTCGCAATAAAAACACGTCCTTCTTCATTAACCAAAATAATATAAAAGCTATAAAAATGTCTTGGGCTTTATTTTTAAAAATACATTAGGTAACCATAACCAAGAAATGCAAGTTATAATTTTTTTAAATTGTACACATTCAAAATACCTATAGCGGATTAAATATGGATTATGATAGTAATACAAATATAAGTTAAAATATAGAGTATCAACTCTATTGCCCATACTTTAGATGATATTAATAATTTTATTTATATCGAATAATTATTAATATAAAATTATTTCTATTAGATTCTTGAATGAGAATCATGTTTCTGTTTGCATATTTCATTCAAACAGACAGGTATCATAATTAATTTCGTTTTTTATTTAATTTTTTTCCGCATATAGACAATCGGATTCATAAAATACTATCCTGATATTCTATATTCAAGTCTAATAGGTATTAATCATGCAGTCATTATGCCTGGTATTGAAAAAATTTCATTTAACCGATAAATTAGATGAATCATGATTCATGAATAATTAGATTTATTGAATTATATAATTATATAATTACTGGACAATATATCACATAATTGTTAATCGTATAATAGTATCATTAAATTATAGCTTAAAATACATATATTAACATGATTGTAAGGTTAATTATAATTAATTGATGTTGTCTAATAAAATAAATAATTTTTATATTATAATTATGTGTCATTTACAAAAAAATCTATTGTATTATAATATATAAGTATACCTATATATTATATAATCGAATGCCAAATTTCCAAACATTTTCAGGAAATTAAATTGTTTAGCGTCAATATTCACAATAATTTTGGATTATTGGTTCATGGTTAAAATAAAAAGGAAAATGCGTATAATGTCAAAAATAATTTTTTAATAGTAGTGTTACGTATATGTATCCCTCTCATCGATCTACGCGTTTAACGTAACTGCGCCTTCTACTCGTTCTACAACCCTGTCTGGCAGCACATGCGGGTTCATTGGGCCTTCTGTGTTGCCATAGCGACCACTGAAATCCTGTTGCCGTCCAAACAATACTCCGAGCACTCAACAGCAGTATCCTTTACGCCGAGAAAATTTCTGATTGTGCACGTGCCCGAACTATAAACCGTCGTTTCCAATATTATGCAATATTTTAATTAAATAATTATTTATTAAATCGTGTGAATCTGTTTTTAATTTCCAACTATTTCTAGCGAGGTATTTGATAATTTTTAAATAACAAACGAGGAATATAGTCAACACGGAATCCGAATGGTATCTCATATTTCCTTTGCGGACGGATGTCGTTGCATATCCGGGATAAATTTTCCAGCATATAATATACAGTTATAATAAAATTATTCAACGTGTGTAATACCCATATTAGCGAGCATATTAGTTTACAATTAAAATTATTTTGATCCGTTAACGTGGAAGGTTTTTACTAATAACTGCAATTGATACGTAAATGTTTAATAAAAACCTTACAACCTAACGAATAAATGTTGATTTAACTAATTTTTTAATAAAATTAAATGGAAATATTTTAAGGATAAATCTTAATATTCTCGTGGCTGGGCTTTCCGTAGTGTTTCGTCTTCAACGTAGTGGCCATTATAGACTATACGTAAATATACTAAATAACCTTCTCACTTTGTATTCCATCTCGTTTGTTTTACTTATCAGTTATTAGATATGTTCCGTTATCTGTTTAGCTTTGTTCCATTTAAAATTAATAGAAAATCTTTTGAATTGGAAAAAAAATTATAAAAGGTGCGTAATAGCATTGGTGGATTTAAGTTTTATAATATTTGTGACTTTGTGAGGCTTAACATCAAATCCTAAATATTGTGTTTACAAAATTAATATGATAAATGTTGCTCCCCTGAAAAAACCTAGATCTGCCACTGTCTAAAAGTGCAAAAAAAATGTGCGTACTTAAATGTTTAAATAATAATTTATATCTTTAAATCTTTAATTGATAAGATGTAATTATTCGAAGGAGTACACATAAATATTTTTTAATGAGAAAAGAATCTTTGCCCAATTTTCTCAATTCATAATATTTCCGTGTACAGCTATTCTAATATAAGCTCCTTAATTTAGAATACGGAAATCGTTGTGAATTGCCCCAGCCTAAGAGGAACGATAGATGTAATGGATATTTTTGTATTTATAATACAAAATTACTAAGATTATTTTACATTTCATTAGTTATATTAATTTTTAATTGAAAGCTCATAAAAAATATTCATAATAAATGTTTCTATAAATGACGAATAGAATCTATCGTTTTTTCCTTATATATATATGGTACAATATATATAGGTATGAAAAATTAAAAACACTATGTCTACTCTGAATGTAGAAATATTTTATTAATTTTATATTCATAAACTTATTATAGTTTTCATTATTACATTTTATTTTACCTATTATTTATTGTATATTAATTTAATTTAGGTAAAATCTCATTTTACTTTTTACATACCTCTTTATATGCATATGTACTATGCACCTTAATTATTGATATTTATTTAAAGAAATAAGAATACAAATGAGTGTATAAAAAATTTTTAATTTATTTTTTAAGTATATTCTAATTGTATCGTATAGTTACTAAGGGAACTTAGAAAACTACTGTCAACCATTGATATATTTCTAATAAATATTATGTCTCACTATTCTAAACCAAGTTTTGCACTACCTACGCAGCATTATTATTTCTTTTTTGAATATTTAGTGATTTATCATTATTAATGCTTTCAAATTTAATACGTATTATAAGTAAGACACTATGCAGTTTGATATATTATTATTCATTATTTATTTAGTTTTTATTTGTTACATATTATTTATCTTAATAGTCTATTCACTAATGTATTTTTATTAGGTCTTCATTGATAATTTGAACGATTATGTTTTCATTAATATTAGTGTTAGAACCTTGTACCTATTCGTATATAGAAGATTCAGATTCTATTATATGTTGTGATAATTTTTTGAAGTCTAATATTATATGTATGTATAATATATATATAAATAATATAGTGTACCTACTATGTAAAATTTTAGTTGTAGATATTTATGCCCAGTTTACTTTTGCACAATAGTAATTAACGTTTGAGTATAATATTTTTCAAATATATTATGAACTTGGTATTTTTAAATTATAATTTTGTATTAGTTAACATCATGTTAAACCATATACCTACCTATACCTCTATAATTAAAACTAAATAATATTTAAACAAATATCAAGTTCTATAAAAAAGAATAACTACTTTCTTTCATAAATTAATTAATATATTATAAATAGTTTTGGAGTATAACCACTACAACCAAGGAAATGCTACGATACATTTTATACATCTATATAAAATAGTAGGTGTTATACCGAGAAATGTATGTAAATAAACTGTGCACTTTACGCAACCGCATTTTGCAGGGAAAAACACTCAACTGAAAAAACTTTGCCCGTGAAACAGCATCCACCCAAATAACAGATCGATCATGCGAATCAAACATGTTTATGCGGTGTAACCTGATAAACAGTGTAGTGTGTTACCAATTTACCGCTTACGTTACTTTATAACTACGTAAACAAACGATTACCTAGTAGGTAGTATACTGTATAGGTACCTACCTATAGTAATACCTATATTTCAAATAAAGTAAGTTATAGGAGGAGATATAGGTCTAGCTTACGTTAACGTTAATTTTAAAATTCTAAATATAGTAAAAAGATTTAAACCTCGATTTAAACCCTTTCGTTTATAACCGTGTTCAACATTTGGATCATAAATTATGTTATGCTCGACCGCGTTTCTTGTAATCATTTGTTTTATTGTTCTTAGAATGATTTTACCAACAAAATATCGTCGTCCACGTACATTTAAATAATAACAATAATTAGTTACGACGACGTCCATGTTACAATTTGACTTTCAAATTTGATAGAACAATGGATATTCTGGGGGAGGAGAAATGAGTCTGTGAGTCAGTCGTTAGTAATTTCTCATACGATAGTAATACACTAATGTATAGTTCTCGTCATTTATGATATTTAAATATAGGCTAAAATGAAATACTTGAGATATGTATTTTACATCTCTAAATGTTAAAATGTATAATAAGTGAAATATAAAATTATACAAAATAATTTTAACATTTATAATGTATTATTTGGTAGCATATTTTAAAATTAAGAATTAAAAAAAAAAAATAATTATTCTACTATTATGTGATCTTTATATTATGTATCAACACTTCAAGAGAAATCGACTTAAAATAATACTTGACTTTGTAAAATCATTCTTTTCAGTGTGATAAGATCAGCATCATATCAAGCCGCTTACTGTAGCAGCAGGCCTCAAACAACGTTAATTTGTTCTTTTGCACACTTGTATTACTATTGCAGTAGGTCAAATTTATATTTATATTTTTAAATTTCGTACGGTGTAATGATAAATTAATCAAAAAAAAAGAAAAAGATTTATCCTTATTAATGAGTCACATACCTACACCTCTCAATAGAATGATGAATTAAGCTTATTAAATTATGATGTACTTACTTACCTATAGTACTTACTCGTATGTATTATATATTACAGAATCAACCAAATAATGATAACATAATATTTAATGAGTCACAAAATGAGACTCCGCGATTACACGCGGGCATACGCCAAACCTCGTATGTCTAAATTTTTTATTGAGAAGTAGAACTTGTCTCGTTTTTGTTATATAAAATCATTTTGTTTTTAGATACTGAATTATTTCTATAAATATAGTTAAGGGGTACCTGGTACTTACTGCACTGTTGTACTTTATGTGTCGAATGGGTTATTAGCTGTTATAGGTGGGTGAAATTTTAATTCAATAATTTAATATTATATTATAAATATACGATAAACATATTTCTAAACTGAGATTTGTCAACCTTTGTCGCTAAGTATATTTCGTGATATGTTTTTTGATAAAGATATTAATTTTTTTTATTAATTTTCGTATTACAAATACTAGGTTGATAATTATTTCTAAAATAATAGGTAAAGGTATCTAAGAAAATATTGTATTAACTATATTATCAGTATTTAAATATTATATTATATTAGTTGTATATTGACGAGTTTTGTCAAAATCCTAACTTTAGGAACTATAACACTTATAAAACATTTCGTGACTATAGATTTTCGATATTTTTTAATTTAGAAATTAACAACTTATAAGGAGAGTTGTATTCAATTTTTAAGCACTTTTACCTTACTTTTAAGAATATTTTTAATCGACATCACCTACTTACTTGAAAAGAATTTATAACAATTGAAAATTTCGTAATCCTATAAATAGCTCAAAAGTAGTCGAAATATTTTATAAATAAATATCTGTAATATAAACATTTAGCGAAAAATTAAAGTATCTATGCTTATTCGTTTTTTAGATGTAAAAAAAACCATAATCGATTTTGTTAAAAATTGGATTTACATAAAAATCACTGTTTTCAATTAATTAATTTTTGTATATATTATTTTTAACCTCCGAAAATTCTAACTAAATATAATTTGCTAACAGAAACTATCCCATTTTTTTAAATAATATAATATTTTATTATAGGTTCTTACATAAGGATATTTTAACAAAAAACTAAATAGGTACTAGACAATATGGACATAAGTTATTTAATATATTATGTTAAATAATTAAAATATTTTTTGTATATATTTAGTATTATTTTATTAGTACCTAGGTACTAGGTATGTACCTATAATATGTATTATATTGTGTCCTTATGTAGTAGTCATTTAGATTTTAGGTAATTTATGTTAATTTGTATATTATATCATATATTTTAAGATATATTTCATCTCATTAATTTGTTTCCTTAATTATTACATTTTTCAAAGAAAATGTATCTAAAAATTTAGGTGCTAGGCATATTTTTTTATTGACCATGGTAGAGAAAAAAAATATTATTCTCTTCGATAGTTTCCTTTGGTGGTTATAAACCGAGTTATGAACATATTGAGATTGAAACCATGACAGATGTTGTAGTGCTTTGCAGCTGCCAGTACTCGAATGGTTAGGTGACCCACACACACGTTCTACCACAGTATATACGTGACGAGAATCGAGCGTTAGCCAGGTGTTCTTTTTTCGGTGTATGAACATAACACACTCATGTGGCTCATACACCTATATAAGATCTTGCTACAGAAAATCGCAGTAAAATAATATTTCTACCTGTTATGTTTTTCCCACCTGACTTGGTTTAGTTGCATATGGTTATACGTATTTCAAAATACCAAAAAATGCAATTTTTTTTTGAAAAACTACAAACATGACTTGACAGTGATCAAATGTGCATGTGAGTATGTGAATGTCACTTATGTATAGAAATTGTCTCGTGGGAACAGCGTAGTGTTGAGGTCAATGCTGAGCGCGTTGTCATTTAATTCGTCTTCATTGTGCATTTTAATTTGTCGCTCGTTTGGCTAATAAGTGTATTGAACACAAGAGTACCTAAATTATATTAAATTATTAAATTTAGTTACACATTTTATGTTTGTACGAATAATGTGCTACAAATTAATTAATATTTACTAAAATTTAAAAACAATGTTCACTGTTCAATTAAATTATTTCAAATAATTATTGATATTCATTTGTATACTTTATATTTACTGTGTATAACTGTTAATAGTTAAAATAGATACATACAAACAATAATTTTAATACAAAGTATCGATAAACTTTAAATTCAAGATAACAATTATTTATCTATCTATCTATATTTTAAATTTAATTTTGAAGTAATAAGTACCAGGTATCAAAGTTTAATTTTACAAAACAATATTTTATAACCCTTTCATAATTATCCAGAGATCACATTTATACATTATAATAATGAACATAATATCTAAAATATTTATTTAAATTTAAAAGTAGTAATTAAATTTCAATATTCTATGAAACTATTGGACAGATAATTATAATTTACAATATTTTAGGCTCATATATAATATATATATAATATTTATGTTTTTATGAAATATATTTTAAAAACGTTTGCGTCATGACTCATGAATAATTTTTAATTTTTTTCCACCTAACAATATATATGTTATAGACTATTGGATATATTTCTTAAGTTAGTATACTAATATCCATTAATATTTGGTTTATACCGTTCACTTACACTTGTCTTACCCTTTCACATAATATATTAAACATATTTCATGTACATTAGTACAACCTTGAAAATTATTAAATAATACCCACATAACTTTGAGATATTATAATATGAAACAATATGTTTAATTCAGTTATTTTATCGACTTTATTATTTGAAATAATAGAAGGTACAATACCCAATATGTATGACATGTATTTCATATTTAAAAAATATAAAAATATATATAAGTAATTATAAAAGTTATAATGAGATGTTATAATTATACAATATTATTTATATTTATCTAAATTTGTTTGATAATACTAATTTAAAAATATAAAGTAAACGAGTAGGTATATAATATACAACTAACTTATTATTAAAAATATGTTAATGAAATTATATAAATTAAGTATGATTTAAACTAAAATTGGTTCTAGCGTAACTCTATTTTATTATAGGTTATCTATTAATTAATTAATATTATAGCTATCTATTCAATTTATTTTAAACTTGTTCGGTTAGTTTTTAAAACTAAATTTACTTGACATTTATTTAAGTATCTTTATTTTGAAGATTTATTCTAATATACATATATATATATATATATATAATAGTATGATACCTACCATAGAGCAATGCTGTTTATTTATAGAAAATTCCTATCTCGTTTTTCTACAACTTAGATATTTAAAATACGAAGTCTTAAATAATTGTAATTAGTTTAAAAATTAAATGCCAATAATATCATCATCTGAATAAGTGAAGTTTATTTGAATTTAAAGCACGTGTTATTTGTATGTTGTTGTTACCTCATACAGAGAACATGTGTTCATAAATGAAATAAAATAAAATAATAATTCAATTCAATAATGACCGGTTATATTATAGTTTTACGCTATGATTTTTTATTTTTGTTTTTAAGTATTTGTTATCATTTTATTATTATACGTTAATGTGTATAGTCATTATAACTCATCAGTTTATTAAATATATTATAATATATATATATATTCTTAAGACAAGTACCTATTAATTGTTATTTTATAATAGGTCATAAAATATTAAATATAATTTTTTTTCCGTTTCACAAAATTTTAAATTAAATTTTTTTGTTATTGTCTAGGTAATTTTATGCATTTAACATAGTTGGTTATTTATAAATCAGAAAATTTTTAATTAAATGTTTTTATAAACACGACTTTAACATCTATTGTAACGTCTAGTAGGTACCATGGGTATGATTCAAAGTATTTTTACTACTATAAATTATACTATACCTACAATATATTGTATAGTGTGTTTCCTAATAATTCCTTGAATAGTTTTAAGGGCAATATAGAAAAATAAAGTATTTAAAAACATTTTAAAAAACTTAACTGTGATAAAATGATATTATAAAATTATAGTTTAAGTTTTACTTCCTCCGTATAAATTAAATCGAAGAACATAATAAAGTCGTATTAAAAGTAATTTATAGTATATAAATTATATCAAAAGATTCCATTATACTGACAATAATTATGGTACCTTTTATGTATAAGTTTTTTCTTGTAAAGCATTGCTAACTTCTTAACTTTCGTGATATTTTATTGTACATTATCATTCTTAAAAAATGAAATTAACTTCAATATAACGGTGGCGACACTCGAATTGTCTTCCAAATTTAGGTAGGTAACCTTTTTTCAGTCGAATTGCCTCCCATACCATACTTAGATTATCGATAGTTTTACATGTACTATCGATTATATCACTTTCCTTAATGTTCAAAAATTTAATTTTTTCCGCCGAAAATATGGACTGATGTGGCATCTATTGCACAAAGATCTAACGGTACTAACGCTTGTGAATCATTCCACAGTAAATATAATTCTAAGTTTCATCAACTCACCCTCATATTTACAAATTTTTGTATGTATTTAAATCAATGCCGTTAAATACGGTAGTATAAATCATCAAAAATGGAAACCAAAATTATAAGGACAGCCACAAAAAATAAAACAAATTTTATTAATAATTTAATTGAAAAATTAAACACGAATGCAATTTCAAAATTGCATTACTTAAAAGCATTAGCAAATAAAATTCAAGCCACGAAGGCTTATGGTAATACAATACAACAAACTTAAATTTTTATTTTCATCATTTATTTTAAGATGATTATTAATTATATTATTATTACAGCTGTCAGTCTATTTACTAAAATACTTATAATTTTCTTTTTAAGTTTTTACTCTGGCGTTTTTCACATCGTCTAAATTATTTTATATATTGACTACATTTATTATTTTATTGTTATTACTTACTATTACGGCAGTCGGTCTATTTAATACAATATTATAAATATTAAATATATATTATCATTTATTTACTCAGTTTATTTAATATGTCTATTAGTCTATAATATGTAAGGTTCTACCTAAATCGATTAATTATAGCTATCAGACACGATTCTAGGTACACATTTCCAGTTACTACATATTTTTCGGGAGGCATTTCTAGTAACCTTTTTAAAAAAAATTCACGTGCGGAAGGAAATTCGAGGGTCAGATGAGAGGCTATTCATGAAAGCCCATAACAGTGTAGAGCACTTATAAATAGTATTTAAATAGCTACAAAAATATTGAATTTATTTATTTTTAAACCAGGGATAGGTAGCAGTGATTATCTAGCGTATCTAGGATTTGTCATCCAGGGGGGTGGGGTTGTAAAGATTTTAATAGACGTATTCAGTATACCTACACATTTATTCATACTAAAATATAGTATATACAATAATATACATGTTGTATTGCGTAAAAAATGTTAATTATTAATTACAAAACTATAAGTCCAATTTTTTTGAGAATAATGAAAGAATATCGAGTACTTCATCAGGTGTGACAGTAGTTTGTTTCCTGATGCAAAGTCTACCAAGTAAATTCTAAAAACAAATTTAAGAACATTATAACCAACAATAAGTGTAAAATTTGTTTTAAAATTTATCTGACCCGTATATATCTATATTATGTAAGTATATTTTTACTGGTTTGAGATATTTTGAAAACGTTCTGTCAGGGGTCGTTGTCGAAACAGAAATGCGTGCATAACATTTTTAATACATAATTTATTAATGTTAGGAAAACATGATGAATCACACTGCAAAAATGCTTCAAGACTAGTTTTTGGAACAACATTGAACATGGAGAGTTTAACTTTTCGCAACTTTAATTCTGATGTTGTATTATTTGAATCTACTCTAGGAGTATAAAACTCTAATAAATTGCGGAAAGATAAGAGTTCTTATTTAGATACTGAGGATTTAATAGAAAATAAACATTCAAAACCTGCAAATTCAATGAATCATGTGTTTACACCAAACAAAATTTTATACCAAAAAAAAAAATTAGTTAAAACTTACATTTAAAATTTTTTACGACCCATAATAAAAATATCAATATAATATAACCTATAACCATTTATTTTCGTTTATAGGGCTCAATGTTTATGATACATACAATTATCAAAATATTATTATAAATAAAAAAATAATAATAACAATAATAACCTCCCGGGGCCCGCCGCCGGGGAGATATGGTCTTCAGATCCTCCCTGTAAATACGTTATGTCACTGGTGATTAGATGTTGAAACTCGCTTCCTCATATCGATTTCGTAGGATACCAATTTTCAGTTACTGGTTTATTATAAAATATTTTCATTTTAATACAAAGATTTAACCTTCACATTCGTGTAAAACGATTCTGATTCTGATAGAAGATCAGTTTATTATATATTATAAAATTGTTTATATTTAAAATATAACAATCTAAGTTAACAAAAATATTAATAATTTTGAGCATTTATTAAATATAGTAATGGGTTTATGAAAAATGCTTTGTATTAAAATATCAAGTTTTAATTATTTAACTATTGGCAATAATTAATAAATACTTAAAGCTACTAATTAAATTAAAATAAATTTAGAATAATTAGAACTGAATTATTTACTTGTTTAAAATTATACGTCTATACAGTTTTAATATTATTGTGTTATCTACAATCGAAAATGAACTATTACACAAAACTAATAATTTATATATTTTTTATTTTTGTTTAGTCTTGTGTGAAGATGATACTACCATGGGACCCATGTTTATCAAAGAACCAGAAAACCGAGTGGATTTTTCAAATACTACCGGAGCTATTGTTGAATGTACTGCTAGAGGTAGTCCTAGGCCTGAAATTATTTGGATACGTGCCGACGGTACTGCTGTTGGAGACGTGCCTGGTTTACGACAAGTAAGCATTTTTATTCTATAATAATTTATAAAACTTATAATACCTACAATCAGTTACTTGAAAAATGTAAGAGCAAAATTGTCAATGGATTCCAGACACACCTCACTTTTGTAGTTTTGTTTAATAGGATGAGATAGGTGGGAATGGAAATGTTTCTTGGACTTTTATGGTTTTGCTTATATGTGAAGCAATCAAGTACTAAAGTACTAAATACCTAGCAAAATTACATAAGATAAACAAATAATTTCTGGTACCTAGCTGTAATATATTCGTGTCAAAAATAAATTGTATTTTTAAGTTTCTATAAATACTTTATTAATAGATACTTAAATAGTTAGTGATGATATGAAAATCATAATGTTATAACTAATAAGTATTTGGGCCCAGCTGGCCCATAAGCATACTGCATAAGGACCATAAGTTCTTTGCTCTTTTTTATTATCAACTAAATTTTCACGTAACATTATAGTTCTATAAAAAAAAAATATAAACATTTTTAAAATCTTAAATATATTTTTAAACATCAAATTTTAAATTCTTTACAAAACGAATATTATACAACTGTTCAGTATGGTTTTCAACGCTATCTACTTATAGTAATAATGGTTGGTAATAAATAATAATAGTTTATCTGAACTTAAACAAGAATTGTTATTTAACGCTTTTTAACGTTTTATGTACTAGTTTACGATAGTCAATAAATCGATTTATGCATTTATCCGATCTGATTATGTAGAACTTTTAATAAAGTATCAATATCATCTAGATATTTAGAAATAAAAATCCGAACAACGTAGGTAGAAGTATAAAGTTGTTTATGTTTTTTTTTTTTTTAAAGTAGTAAAAACTCAAACAAAACAAGTTACATACACTATATTACTATCTATTATCTAGAGAGCTTAAACAATACCTAATAATAATAATAATAATTTATTTATTATTATTATTATCATCTACCCTCTATTACTCCTATTACTATTACCTACTATCTATTGACTACAGGAGCGGGCGCAGAAAAAAAATTTGGGGGGGGGGTTTTGAACAAATTAGAATTTTTTGAAGGTTCATAAGTGAGAATAACTACGTTTGAAATTAATTATCCAATCATTTCGGAGGGGGTTTGAACCCCCAAAACCCCCCCTGCGTCCGCCACTGATTGACTAATCTTAAAAGTGTTGCTTCCGAGGTTGTCTCATAAGCCGAGCGGGTTACTGCAGATAGGTATTACCCAACTCTAGCCGCTCTAAGTATCTACTTATTTTATACAATTTTTAAAATGGTATGTTTTTGGTTTTAAATAATGTTCTAATATTTGTTTAGGTCAAAGGAGATGGAAATTTGGTATTTCCACCTTTTAGAGCAGAAGATTATAAGCAAGAAGTGCATGCACAAGTTTATATTTGTATGGCTAAAAATCGTGTCGGGGTAATACATTCCAGGGATGTAAATGTCCGAGCTGGTATGTAACTGAATTTTATTTTTTAAACAAAATAATTTATATTATTTGTTATTAATTACATAATGGATTTAAAATAAAATTATTTAATAAAATAAGTGTATCACGGCAATTAAGTATTTAATAACTGCATATAACTACCTTAAAAAATGCTGAATTTAAAATATATTATGCAGAATAATTTTTAAGTTACTTCAAAAAATTGTAATAGGTAATTTTAAAATTCACTTTTTTTAATTAATCCATTAGTACGTCCAGATGTAATATTCATCTGCTGGCTTAAATATAATTATAATATTATTTTTTGTTATTGGTATGAGATTATTAAATACGTATTTAATAAAGGTAGGAGAAAATTTAAAATAAATATTTTTTAAGGATAATAATAAAAATATAAATTGTTATTACTAAATATTAAATTGAAACATAATATTATGTACGTTTTATAAATAATGTAAATTAAACATTTTTAATTTACTTATCTATTATTAAGTACCTATTTTTATTATTTATTTTAAAACACTTTAACTTTTGTTACAGTTAATGTATTAAATATTAATTTTTGAAGTTAATAGAAAATATTTACTAAATATTTTGAGAGCTTAATGAATATGAATTATTTTTTTGTTTTCTGGAATTGGGAACATTTCCAAAACAACTATTCACAGAGTTATTTTCGACACATTTAGTGGTGTTCTTAAAAAGTAAATAAACCAAGTATAATTTATAAGATAAATTAACATTAACCTATATACATATCTGTAAATGGATAAGACAGCATGTTGTATTTTCTCAACGTTTTAGCTCTAAAAATGTAATTGAATAATATGAATATTATAATTTTAGCGTATAGTGAGGACTAAATAAGCTGGATGGCTTCTAGAAACAAAAACAAAAATAAATTTTTTTAGTTCTAAACAACAATATATATAATAATAAATAACTCATTGGGTCGTTTAGAACCAAATAAAATTTAAATTATAGTTATAGGCTAATAATTAATGTATATCAAAACCACTGAATGTTAGAAATCAAAATTTATTATGTTGTAGTTTCTTTGTAAGTGTATTCACCGGTGGTATAGAATTCAGTACAAGTATGTGATTTTATGGGATTAAAATAATTATTAATTAAATATAGGCTATATAAATTAAGTTAATGGAGCAATTTCATAAAAGCTTTAAAATATGTAATTAATAATTGTATGCCTGTAAAGCAAAATTATATTCATAATTTTTTACCAATTGACCCGCTCACTAAATAATATCTATGTCTCAATTAGTATTCTATATCTCGATGATTTTTTCTTTGACCAGTTGATATTATAGTTCATACATGGAGACAGAAACTTAAGTATTAATATTTATAATTATAATTTATTAAGTATATTTTAAATAATTAAAATGTATTTTTAGTCAATAATCTATAGATGCATGGGCGCCGCAAGGGGAGTGCAAGGAGGTGCGCTTGCACTCCCCTGGCTTTAAAAAAAAATAAAAAAATTTGAACGGTATTATATACTACTAGGTATATAATATAATATTTATAATATCAAATAATAATAATATAAATTATTATTATTATGTAATATTATAATATAATACGTATTATTAGAATTAGAAATCACCGTATACATTGGAAAAATATAACCCCTTGATAAAATTCCTGGCGGCGCCTATAATAGATGTTATAACTTTTCAAATGCTATTGAACAAAAAAAAATATTATTTATTCGTAATATGTATTAATATTGTTATAAATGTATGTTTGATAATATTATAATAGTATTTTAAGCCCTGTTTATACTAATATGACTTTTTATTTACAGCCGATAATATATAGGTACCTAACTATTGATTTTTTTTTTAAATATTTATTTATTGGTTATCACAATGGCTATTTATAATATGAATGTTTGGTGTTGTTAGTTGTCGCACAAAATTACGAAATCGATGTAATTAAAGAATTTGCTATTAAAGGCAATTCAGCTGTAATGAAATGTCAAGTTCCTTCGTATGTATCTGACTTTGTTCATGTTATATCGTGGATTACTGAAGATTCGGAATATATTCTAGGATCTGATTACGGTAGGAAGATTAGTGTGTTAAAAGTTCGAATGTGTTCTTCCTAGATTTTTGTCCAAATTTTGAGTACATTTTACAAAGTTACAGTCGATTTTAACATACATTTAATGATTCATACTGTGTACAATATGCTCTAGATTTCAGTATAAAAGCAACATACCTACTTCATATATGTGTCAAGTATCCAGATTAATAAACATGAATGGCCACTTAAATGTATATTTTTACACTATCCAAACACGTTTCAAATTGTTCACCCCTATATGCCTATATGTTCAAAAACATTAATATCTATTACCTACAGAGTACAGACTGATATTATACTGTTTCTTCTAGTTGTTACACAGTTTTATGACACTGATGTAAATAAAGCTTACGCAATTCGTGGAAATTCTGTGATTATAAAATGTGAAACACCATCATATGTCACAGACTTCTTAACCGTTGTATCATGGCATACTGATAATGGCGATGTATATTATCCAGGCAATAATAATGGTATTATATTTGGTGGTGTGCATTATTTAAATCTAATTAAAATTAGTTTTATTATTGAAATTTCCAGTGTTTCCTATCTAATCTTTCATTCAACTACACCTAATAATATGACCATAAAGTTAAATTATTATGTTTGTGTGTACAGTGTCTAAATTATTTATTTTGCTATAGCTGTAAGTCAATATTACGAAGTTGACGTAAATAAAGAGCCAGTGATAAAAGGCAATTCGGTTATAATGAAATGTGGTATTCCATCATTTGTCGCCGATTTTGTTATTGTATTATCATGGAGTACTGATAAGGGTGACAATTTTTATCCTGGAATAGATTATGGTATTTTATGTTCATGTCCATATATTATATATTATAATAGTATGACATGGAGACTCCTAACGCATTTTTTATAAAATCCTATTTAAGTCAAGTTCTTTTATTTATGCGTAACTCCTTCATAATATTGTGTTGTCTATTTAGTTATAGAAGAACCATACAGAAGTGAAGTAAACAATGAATACGTAATACGGGGTAACTCGGTTGTATTAAAGTGTAGCATACCACCATTTATCGCAGATTTCGTGACTATTGTTTCTTGGCAGGATAATCGTGGCAATGTATATGAACCATCATTAATTGAAGAAAAACCCGTAAACTTATTAAATAATGATGGTATTTAGTTTAATGGTTATTATAGTGAATTGGATGATTATTGATACCTAGGTACATCCTAGTATATTTTAAGTGTGAAAAATTTCTTTTTCTATCCATTTATTAATGGTTTATTTATAAAATAAATACTCTTAGTTATCGGAGAACCGTATAGAAGTGATGTTAGTCCAGAATATGTGATCAGGGGAAACTCGTTATTATTCAAATGCAGTATCCCGCCTTTTGTAGCAGATTTTGTTAGTGTAATTTCTTGGATCGACGACGCTGGTAATAATTACTACATCAATGAAAACGGAGAAACCGATTATGGTACAAAAGGTTTTAAATCCAAATAATAATGATTTGAGTTATAATTTTTAATCCTTTTCAAAATCCCATAACTCTTTTAATATTTTAAAATTGTAAGTTTAAGTTATATTACACACTATATAGTACCTAATGAAGATTTTAATAATTACTTGTTAAGTGATTATAGTATTTACTTGCTTATTTATAAAATAAATAAGAATTATTTTAGTGATACAAGAACCATACAGAAGTGATGTTGGCTTGGAGTATGTCATTAGAGGCAATTCTGTAATATTAAAATGTGGTATACCGCCTTTCATTGCCGATTTTGTGTCTGTTATATCGTGGCAAGACGATGCCGGAAATGTGTTCCCCTCTATGTCGACCCAATCTACCCATGATGGTATTTGCAAATTAGACCATATGTGTATAATGTATATAAAGAGAATATTATGTGTCATTCAATTTAAATTATTATACGACTACTAAATCTTTCGCTCCCTTCGTACTCCAGATTCTTTGTTTTTCACAATATACCGAACAAACACTTAATATAAATTCCCTCATTGGTAATTTACACGCAAATTTTTAATCTCTTAATATTTTACTGTCTAAGTTAATGTTTCGATTAAAATCTACATAATATGGATATTTGTATTATTATGTTTTTTTACGATCAGTGGTCACGCAAAATTATTTGGTAGAAGTAAATAATGAACATGTGATCAGAGGTAATTCAGCTGTTATAAAATGCAGTATACCATCGTTTGTAGCCGATTTTGTAACAGTTTTATCATGGAATGATAATACAGAAAATGAGTATACATTTAATCATGATTATGCCCAAGGTATTTTTATTAAAAAAATCTAGAAGCATTTATAAATCACATAAGATAATTTTAAAATCATATTCCTAAAAAGGCTATAAACGTACCTTTGTGATAAATATAAAAATGTTCATTATTTCTAGAGAAAGTATCGGTTACTTTTAAGTTATTATGCATTTCGAAGTGTTATTAGGTATCTTAATCTTCGAAAATTTCCGAACGAAATATAATATTGAACTATTTAACGTATTTTCATGCAATTATTTTTAATTTATATGTTTTAACTTATTTCTTTACGTTTAATCGATTTATTTTCTCTTAAGTTGTTAACCAGATGTATGCTTCAGAGGTGATAACGGAGTATGTGATACGTGGTAATACAGCTATATTGAAATGTACTATTCCTTCGTTTGTAGCAGATTTTGTTACCGTATATTCTTGGATATCCTCTGATGGCCAAGAATATCGTAATTTGATTGACATTTATGGTAGGTCATGATTTTTTATAGCCAATTGACTATACACACTAACTCCGTCAATTCCTCAAACGTAATATAAAGATTTAAAACATGCCTTTTGTTTTTTAATTTTTAATTCGATAAATATACTTATTAAACCCTTGCAATATTATACTATTTACTTTTTTTTTTTTTAATAATCAACAATAAAATAAATGTGTTGTATACATTTAAATAATGTTATTTTTGAAATGCTCGTTTGTCGTTGTGTAGATAAGGTTACCTAAGTAAAGTTTTTGTGCGTTTTAAAATGATGGAAAGCTATATTTTTATCAGGAGTAAAAATAAAAATAAAAATGATCGAGAAAATAATATTGGTTATATCTATGATTATTATTTTATACTACTTTACTTTTATTTTAATCGCATATATTGATATCTGATAGGCTTAAGTTTTTTATTTTTATAGTTGTATTACAAAATTATATTACTGGAGCCGAAGATGAATATGTAATACTTGGTAACACTGCAGTGATTAAATGTAAAGTACCTAGTTTTGTAACAGATTTTGTTTCAATTGAATCTTGGATGTCTTCTGATGGTCAAGAATACCGTTATTTAAGTGATAGATATGGTACACAGTAATTGTTGGACATAGTATTTAATTAGTGTAATGTGTCCTGATGTATATTAAAACTCCTTACGTGTTGAAATCCGTCGGCTTTTTATTTAAGTACTCTTTTATTTTATTATTTTTTTTAATATTCATACTTCATTGCTTTTAAAAACAGTCGTAATTCAGAACTACGAGTCTGAGTTGATGCCTACAGAATATGTAATACGAGGAAATTCAGCTATACTAAAGTGTAGCGTGCCGTCGTTTGTAGCTGATTTTATTACTGTCGAATCTTGGGTGACAAGTGAAGGTCAAACGTATACTAGAGATTCAACTGAAAGTAAATTATCAATGAAAAATCTTAGAAAAAAAAAAAATGTTTTTTTTAAATGACTTATTATTATAATCCTTTTATATCATCCAAAATTTATCATCATCGTTGTATAGGTAGTTTTTATGTTGGCGCAATTATTTTTCGATTATCTTGCTAAAGTGTGAATTATTTTACAGTGGTAATTCAAAATTATGTCACTGAAGCTGAAAATGAGTATGTGATACGTGGTAATACCGCTATAGTTAAATGCAAAATCCCCAGTTTTGTTGCCGATTTTGTTTCAGTGGACTCTTGGATAGCCGACAATGACACTACTTTTACTGTTCATACGATATTTAATACACATAATAATAATTGTAAGATTATGTAACATAACGAGGATTATTATTTTAAATGTTTGTCTAAGTATCCTAATTAAAATCCATTTATAATTATATGCAATATTAACTATGAAAAATTATATATACGTAGTTGAAGCACTTTTTCTCTATTTTCGCGATGAATTTTAAAATCAAATTGTCTAATAATTATTAATGCGTGTGTTATTCATGAACGTACAATATATTTTTGTCAGTTGTTCATCAGTCGTATGAAGTTGAGGCTGATAACGAGTACGTCATCAGAGGTAATAGTATCATTATGAAATGCGAAATACCGAGTTTCGTTGCCGATTTTGTTTCGGTCACTCACTGGGTAGACTCCACTGGAAAATCGTATTACCACAATAATGATTATGGTACAATGCAAAGTAGTCTGTTTAAATATATTTTTATATACTTACGTCTGCTATGTATTTATTTGTATCCTGTCTAGAGATTTTTTAAATCGTGTGCCGAAGAAACTACAAATCTACCTATATTATTATTATTTTGCCAAAAAGCCTGTTTATAATTTTTTTTTTTTTTTTTTGTATACATACAGTTGTAAATCAGCTTTATCAAACTAGAGTTATTGACGAATATGTGCTATTAGGAAATTCTGTCGTTTTGAAATGCTTGGTTCCAAGTTTTGTAGCGGATTTTATTCAAGTGTTAGGATGGGTGGACGATAGTGGAAACAATATCGGAACAAATGTAGATAAACAGGGTACAATACATTTTTAGACTCGATGTTCAATGTATAATAGAAATATGTATGATTTTGAAATAATTGTTCCTATCCAATTTAATATCTCTATATATTGGAATAGATTATATATTAAAATGTATAATTTTGAGAATTATAATAAACAAAATAGTACAATTAATTAAATATGCATTTAGTTGTGGAACAATCATATCAGCTTCGGGTTAATGATGAGTTTGTACTCAAAGGAAATACAGCAATATTAAAATGCATAGTACCCAGTTTTGTTGGAGATTTTCTCGAAATTATAGAATGGGTGTCTGAGTCTGGAGAATCGTTCAATATTAATCAACTCCCCAAGGGTTTGTGTTTTCAATACCTAGTTCTTATATTTTGAAATATATTATGATATAATTTTATTTGAAAAAATAACAATTATTTTCCATCTATTATCTTGAACCAATAAATCAGTTTTCTTAAAACCATAAGTTCAACATTTATACATTATTAATAAATATTTTCAGTTGTGAGTCAGTATTATGAAGCTCAAGTTTATGATATGTTTGTAATCAGAGGAAATACAGCTATTTTCAAATGTTCCGTACCCTCATTTGTGTCTGACTATGTTAATGTCGATTCATGGGAAGCTACTAACGGTGAAATCTATTTTACTCCAAATACAAATAATGGTAGTTATTTTCGATTCTATGATGAACGATGAAAATCGATTGTTTAATTGTATAAATATGTCGTATCGCTTGCGTGTTATATAGATTGATACTTCCTGTCTATTTCTAATTGTCACAAAAAAATTTCAATTTCTTATTGGTTTTGTTGTATATTCAAATTTTCTAAAAATATATATTTTGTATTCTAACCAAAATATTTTCTATTGTATATTCTATACAACATATCTTGATGTTAAAAAACATTTTTTAATGATCATATTTTAAAAATTTCAGTCTGTTTCATAACACACTGTTTCTAATAATTATATTTCGATTATGTATATAATTAAATGTAGAAATTGTATTATTCAATTGGTTGATTTCAGCTGTAAATCAATATTATGAAGCAATTTTGTATGATATGTTTGTCATCAAAGGTAATACTGCAATTTTTAAGTGTATTGTTCCATCATTTGTTGCTGATTATGTTTCTGTTGTTTCTTGGGAAGATACTATCGGAAACAAATATTTTATATCATCCGATAAAAACTTTGGTATTAATGCCTCTTATTGTAGATCTTATAATATGAAATCAAATATGTACATTAACATAATTTTCCTTTTTATTCTTGTCCCGTATTTTTTAATTCATAAAATATTATTTTCATCAATGAAAATTTCATAAAATTATAATGAGCTTAAATTATTGTAATATACTTTTCGCTGATATTTTTTATCTCACATTGATATCAAATAAATTTCATCATATTTATCAACATTTTTCTCATTGTTTATTCTGAATTGTTGTCTCTTTTTAGTGGTCAATCAACTTTACACTGTTAATGTAATGGATGAATCTGTTCTTCGTGGAAATACTGCTTTATTGAAATGTCACATCCCTAGTTTTGTTGCCGATTATGTGTTTGTATCTAGTTGGACTTCAGATGATGGCGATGAGTATTCAATTAATGCAAATCATGCTTATGGTATTGAAATAGAAAAATATTCTTAATGCTCTAAAGTTTTATTACTAGGTCCAAATATTTTTTTTAAAGATTCGGATTTTTTTCTAAAACAAATAAGACAAGGGTACGTTGCGGTTTTCCTTTTTTGTTTCCCAATATTTTTATCACTTTCCTTGATGTTCCTTTGAATCCTGGATGAATGTGATGAATGAATGTGTTACGTAGTTTGTGAACACTGAACATTTTGATACTTTGTATTTAGTTTAAACTTTAAATATACTAATTTTACATTTTAATATGGTTTAATTATTTATTAATATTTTTTTTCATTTTTTTCTTGTTAATTCAATACAATTTTAATACAAAGCTTCAATTATTGTTCAGTTGTTCTTTGCTTTTGCTTTTAAATGATAATAATCGATGCGAAATTATATTTAACTTCAAATTTAATATGTACCTATAATACGAGTACATTTTTGAACTCCATACATTATTAGTGTGTGAATATTAAAATAGTGCCACATGTAGCATATTTCACTAAGGTACCAATTCATATAGTAAACAACCATTTAGGTTGTTACAGTTATGAGAACAAAATTACTTAGGTATATGAGAACTATATCTATGCAGCAGCAGCTTTGTATATTTTTTAAGGAAAACATGTATTTTTTGAAAAGTGTTATTTTACTTTTTTTTAAATTCCTTACTTTTATTGAAAAAAAAAACAACATTTAATGCTGCTATTGTTTAGAAAATATTTCCAGCTATCTAGTATGGATGTTTTATTTCATAACTACACGATTGTATCCTAATAGCTTTTTATTTCTCTGAATGGTGCTAACTTAACTATCATATAATTTAATTTTAAATGAAACAATTTATTATTATTTTTTTTTTTATCATAATTTCTAATTTTAATTTGTATAAAATAACTTTTTAAATTTAACTATTTTCGGTACCCTAAAAAAATGAAAATTGCTACTGTTGCACTTTCTGAATAAAATATTTTTTTCATTTGGCATCGATTATATGAGATTTCATTATCATCAATAATTATTAACTTTAAAACTTTAAATATATATATATATATTGATAACAATTCAAAATTGTTTACCTTAAAATTTTATAATTTTTTTTAATTGTTTGAAATCTCATTTATATTTTTCTTAAGCTACTGCAAAATAAATGTCTATAAATCCGTTCTAATTTTAATTAATTTTTAATTTTCAAGATGGTAAATATTTGGTTTTACCTTCTGGAGAATTGCATATTCGTGACGTAACGCCAGAAGATGGAACTAAGTCTTATCAATGCCGAACTAAACATAGATTAACTGGAGAAACAAGACTTAGTGCTACTAAAGGAAGATTAGTTATTACAGGTTAGTAAAATATAATTTTATATGATTATCTATTTATTCACTGAAAAGTATATTGGTAATAAACATTGTATATAGTTAAATATTTTAAATCCAAAGGTTTTTTAATTAAAATGTTATAATAGTAAAACCTAATTATTTTTAATATTATTAAACTTAAATTTAAAAGTTTTTAAAATAAATTCCCTACTTGAATTTATTATTTTTTTAAATTTCATGTTAAACATTTTTATTCTTGATTTATATTAAATACTTTACTTGAAATTACTTCTACTGAGCACTGATACAACTTTTCTAGTGTTTCTACATTTGTTTTTATCTATTCCAGTGGCTTTTAACGTTAATATTATTTTGACACACTATTGAAGTATTTTATATTTTGTGCCATACAAAACTTCATGAAAATTCTTACTTTTGACTTTTATAATGCATCAAGGATACCTATTCAATTTGCCATAGGCTATCCCCTTTGAATTTACATTTAAGCAATATTTTGGTAATTTATGGTGCACACAAAATACATATCATTATAAAATCAATACATTTCTCACTCTGTTTAGAATCTAACAACAAAGAAAAAATATTTTAAAAAAAAATTAATGATAAGATAACTTATTTTAGAAATTATATCAAATACCTAATTATTAATTTTTGTAAATTATATCAAAAATGTCTATACATTTTGTGTTATTTATCATTGAATATACCATTGGACAGATTTAAACTTATCTAATGACATGAATGATTAAAAAACACTGGATCTATTCCATATAGTTTACCAATATATTTTTCTTAGTGTAAATGTCAATAGCTAAATTATTACTCTTTCTTAAGTTTATGAGTTAAAGGTAATTAGAAAAAATAGTATTTTTAATGTTAAATTAATTGAATTATATATTATTTTATAATATTATATAATTTTAATTATTATTAAGTATTTAATATTTATTGGTTTTTAAAGAATTTTAATTTAGCTATTTGGTACAATAATTTATAATAAGATCATTGTTGCATTTATCAATCATTAATTATTTATGATTATTAATAAATATGATATTTTATTAAAAATAAAAATGTTTTAACATATTTTAATTTTTTTATATTAAATGCATCATATTGATCTAATTAAAAATTACTTTTTTAATTTTATATTTGTTAATTAATAATGTACTCAAACACATATTTTTTAGTTTTACCAGTTATTCTTAAGTCATTAAATAATAATTGTTTAACATTTCATTTATTTAGCATAATAATAGTTAAATATTTGTATTGTGTATGAAAAAGTATGATATATTTTGTTCTATCAAAATATATAGAAACTTGTTTACTGAAAAATGTGTGTTTGAAAATGAAGCCTGAATGTTGGGATAGGGTACCCCTGCGACACATTAAAGCATACGTCAGTTATGTAAAATATTAAATCAAATAAAATGTTGGTTCAATTACAGTTTCATTTTTCTGTTATCATGATATTAGAAAATACTTTATCACTTCTTAGACCCCGTCGGTAGTTCATCTCCAAAATTTGCTTCTTTGGAAACTGGTAAGAGTTATCAGTTCAGATCAGGACAAAGTCTTGTGTTAACTTGTTCTGCTCAAAGTCATCCAGTACCAACATACAGGTAAGGACTAGCATTTGAATAGAATAAACTTATTAAAACACATTGGTAAGGTTAGGAAAACCAGTTAAATATATTTAAATTTTCAACTATGAATATTATACAGCAAAGTTTCAATGTATTTTTACAATAATTGTAAACATTTATCATTACCATGCTATATATATATATTATATAGTCTTACATTTTATTTTAATTTAGATCCCATTACTAGTATTGCTCCAAAATTCTCGTCAACAACAAACATTCAAGGATTTAAAATTCAACATTATAGTTCATTTGTTCTGCTTTGTCCTTCACAAGGGTACCCTGTACCAATTTCAAGGTGGGTAAAGCATTATAAAAACCTTAATTAAATTTTCCTTAAAAAAAATAGAACCAGTAAGTTCGACAACACCTAAATTTCCAATGATGGCAGAATCTTTCAAATCAAGGTTATTACAAAATGTAGATATGTTGTGTCCAGCGCAAGGTTATCCAGTTCCCACTTATAGGTATAAATCTTGTGATTTGAAATAATTAATTATGTTTAAACGATAAAGTGCATTATTAGTTTTGAGCTTTGGTACAATTAGCAAAGACTCCTGTGTAAACACAATCTTGCATCATTTCAAAAATTATTTTTATAATACATTTCTTGGTTTCGATTATAGAACCTATTGGCTTAAAAGCTCCAAGTTTTCCATCGGAAGCTAAATCTGTTACCTACATAAAAAAAATGGATCAAACTATTAGTTTATTATGTTTGGCACAGGGATACGGTGTACCAACATTCAGGTAAAATATTTTATAGACTTATTCTTTATATATTTTGGGATAAAATAGAACCTGTAGGATTCAAGTCTCCCACGTTTCCGTCTTCTTCAAAGTCCAGTTGGTTTGTTAAACATTTATTGGAACATCTTTCTTTACTTTGCTCGGCACAAGGGTACCCAATCCCAGAATACAGGTAACCAGATTCAAAAATGTTGACTTAATACAATTTATTGAATGACAATAAATACATCATTACATTATAGAATATACTAAAATTGTTATTTAATAATTTATAGCTTAATTAATAATAAACAATAATAAAAATAAAAAACCTAATCAAT
>VUJU01000761.1:0-48255 GCA_009835225.1 Aphis craccivora | reverse complement strand
GGAAATAAAATGTACCCTCTTCCAGAACCATTTAGCCTTAAGGCACCTACATTTCCATCGGAAGATGAGATATCCAGATTCAAGAAAAAAAGTTTACATAGTATTAGTTTACTCTGTGAAGCTCAAGGCTATCCTATCCCTTCATTCAGGTACAGTTAGGTATTTATAATAAAATCTTTTGGTATAATTTATAGAACCAGTAGGTTTTAAATCGCCAGTTTTTTCATCTGATGCAGAAAGTGCAAGGTATAGAAAACGGTCTAATAATGATTTATCAGTATTATGTTCGGCACAAGGGTACCCTGCCCCAAATTTCAGGTGAGATTATTCCACAATGTTAATATATTTTACTTATTTTAACTCCTATGGAAGATTCTCAACATCTTATAAGAAAATCTGTTTTTAAATAATTATTATCATATAATATTTATTCTTAAACAAAGCGGACTTATCTTATTCTGACATTTTGGTTAAAAATAAATTATTCTTTTATGTATTTATATGATAGATTACATTGTCTTAACTATCCGATTATTTTTAGATCCAGTTGGTATAAAATCACCTGCTTTTTCATCTGATTCAAAGGGAACTATATTTAATCGTAGGTCTAAATCTGATATTGTGTTATTGTGTGAATCACAAGGATATCCAGTTCCCGATCATAGGTGAGAGAATGTTATTAATATATTTCCATTTAGTGTGTAAATTAAAATGTGGAAGTTTTTTTTTTAACCAACAGCATTATAGTCGCATGGGTAAATCTTTCACTAGCATTTGGGTTCAAAGAAATAGTATTTAATTTTTTTTTAAATATAAAGTTATACCTATATACCTACTGAATTTTCAGAACCTGTTGGTTATAAGGCACCTACATTATCATCAGATTTTTCTAGTACAGGGTTAAAAAAACGTGTAAAAGGTCCAATTGTTTTATTGTGTCAATCTCAAGGCTATCCTGTACCTGAATTTAGGTGAGAAATAAATGTGAATTTTACCTCTAGTTAAAATTAAATGATTAAAACAATAAAAATGATAAGACACAAAATATTCTAAAGCTAAACGATCATATTTGTATGAAAAATGAAGTGTCCCAGGATTAAACATGTCTGTAGAAATCATACCAATATGTATATGTATACCTAATAAAAATTATTTAATTATGAATTACCAAAATAATTGTTCCTTAAATCATTTTCTAACATTTATACTGTTGAATATCAAATAATTTGATACAATTATTGTTTTTTACTTAGATTGTTTTATTCTAAAAATACTTATGAATTACTTAATTAGTTAAAAAAAAAAATCCTTGGTTCCAACATTCAGCCTGATTTATACAAATATACATTCAAATACTTTTTTTTAAAATTTGTATTCAGAACCCATAGGATTTAAATCTCCTACACTATCTTCAGATTTTGAAGGAACTCGTTTAAAGAAAAGCTCTAAAAATGCTATTGTTTTACTGTGTCAATCTCAGGGATATCCTGTCCCAGAATTCAGGTGAGACAATTTTTTAATAATTTTAAAAACTTATTTTGGTGCTGTACACTTTTAGAGCCTGTGGGCTTAAAATCTCCTACATTTTCTGCCAAATCAGAAACATACAAATTTAAAATGAAGTCTTTTGCTGATTTGAATCTTTTATGTGACGCACAAGGATATCCTATCCCAGCATTCAGGTTTGAAATAACATACTTAATCTTGATAGAAAATTAATTCTCTTAAGTTGACCTTATTTCCTATAGATCCAGTTGGTGTTAAAGCTCCTTCATTATCATCTGATATAAAACGTAGTTGGATAGAAAGACAAATTAACAAAGAGATTGGTCTACTGTGTCTAGCACAAGGTTCTCCGGTTCCTTTATTTCAGTAAGCAAAATTAAAAATAAATTTAGGGTTATCATTTAGTTAATATGAAATTCTTTCAATTTTTCCTATTTTTAACATTGTGGAATAATTATATTGCTCTTAGAAAATGTGTTTTAATATGATAAACTATTTCCTCTTTAGACACTGTTGGTGTTAAAGCCCCTACTGCACCAGATGATAAAAGTAGAACAATTGTTCGTCATTTTGGACAATATATAACACTTTTTTGTCAGACTCAGGCTTTTCCTATACCGTCTTTCAGGTCTGTAGTATATAAATATTTTTTTTTTTATAACAAAAATTTACCAAGTACCAAATATAACAAGAAATTAAAGTAAATTTTAAGTTTTTTAAATCAAATATTATGTAATAAAATACAAAAGCATATAATAATATCAATAAACTAGTTAAATTAAGACACATTTAAATATAATTGATTAATTTAACTATAATAGCTAATTAAATCAATTTTTATACTATATAATTCAGAACCTTTGGGTGCCAAACCTCCATCATTAGCTTTGGATGAGAAAAGTCGTTTTGCATTTCGATATGCCAAAGAAGACGTGTCGTTGTGGTGTCAACTACAAGCGTACCCTATACCCACATACAGGTTCGTCTAGTTAGGTTTAAAATTATCATTAAATGAGTATCAAAACAATTCCAGAACCTGTTGGTGTTAAAAAACCTACATTTGCAAGTGACGATAAAATTCATTCTTTTGAACGACTACAATATTCTAACATAGGTCTTTTATGTGAAGTTCAATCATACCCAATTGCAACTATACGGTATAGTAAATGATTTTAATTAATCATAATAAAAAAAAAAAAACTTAATTCATCAAGAAAATATAAATGTTTATATATTTCTAAAAATCATCATTAATATACACCTATTCAAAGTCATATATATAAAAAAAAAGGTTATTACTATTTTGCACTAAAATGTACCTTAGCCCTCGACCAAAACTTCTCCATTTCAAACAATGAAAAATTAAAATATACTATATAGCATCATTTCAAAAAAATATAATAAAAATTAAAATTCTAACTAAACTTGACCAATATTGCATAATAGTATGAATGAAGTTTATGCAATTGTTCTAATTTAAAGCATTTTCTTGAAAAGTTCAAAATTATAACAGATTTTTAATGTTTTATCTGTTACAAACATAATTTAGAACCAATTGGGATGAAATCTCCTAGTTTTTCAACTGATACAAAAATATCAGCATACATTCGATCATTAAATGCTAATATTGGTCTACAATGTCAAGCTCAAGGTTTCCCAGTTCCTAATTTTCGGTAAATATTACTTAAATCTGTTTTTATTCTTCTGGATAAACTATTTATTTATGTAATAATACTACCCACACTAAAATTGTATTGATAATATAATATTATAAAAAGAATAAAGGAAAAGAAATATGTGTATTGAATTAAATCATTGGCGGACGCAGAGAAGGGTTTTGGGTGTTCAACCCCCCTGAAATGAATGGATGATTAATTTCAAACGTAGTTATTCTTACTTATGTACCTTCAAAAAATTCTAATTTTTTTCAAACCCATTCCTCCCCCCCCCCCTAAAAAAAATTTCCTGCGTCCGCCACTGAATTAAATTTACATTTTTAATTAATTATTCACAATTAATTGATTAATTGAGATGAAGTACAATTGTATTTTATAGTTTATACTTTTTTACTAAAATTTTGTACTTATACTCATAGAATAATTATTATTGTATAATTTAATATTCCCAATATTATGTAGGTATAATATTTCATTATTTAATTGATTAAAAGAATGATATAGATAATTTAAAATTTTTAAAATTAAAAAACTAAAAAATAATGACAAGATTATTAATGTATTTAGTGTTTATTATATATAATACAGTAATAATATATACATAATATATAATTATTTATTTATTGATTTTTACATTTTTATTTTTTTTTTTAACTTTCAACTGATTATGAAATAAATAAAAATAATTATTAATTACATAAATATTAGTAGGTAGGTATATCAATAAATAATAATTTATTAAAAATAAATACATTGATAATTATAAGAGTTTAAAATATCCTGACACAATATAAGTCCAGAAATTGAGTTTTTGGCACTTATCTTGCCAGGTATTGCTTACTTTGACCTACTACAGTTATAGGCATAGTGTATAATTATTATAAATTTGAATGCATTAATTAATTAAAGTTTTTTTTAAAAAACAAAACCTATTCTGGGTAGAGCTCAGTTTAGTATGTTACAGTGCCGTCAACACTAAAAGCTATTTAATGATAACTTAATAGCTAATAGTTTTTAACATTACATAATATTGATTATTGTAATTTATTTATGAATAAATTTGTATGATAGTTTTGGGTGCCAATATGAAAATGTATAATAATTATATTTAAATAAATCTCAAGAAGTAAGGTACCTACTTGAAAAATATTCTATTATTCAAGCTTATGATTTTTGATTTTACTTATAATATACAATATACATAAATATATTTTTCAATATTATTTTTCCTTAGGGTTCGGTTACAATAGTTTTAAGTAGAAACTTAATTATTACCATCAGTTTTTGGTGCATATTAAATAAAATAATATTAAACCAAATAAATGGTTTTGTTAAACAGATCCAATAGGAACAGTGATTCCTAAAGTACCTACAAAATCAAAGTTTGACCATGTTGACGGGGTTTTTGGACAAAATATTGTGTTATTATGTGAGACTCAAGGTCATCCAGTACCTGTTTTCAGGTAGATTTATGGTATTAAAATGTACCACTAACTATATACTAACTTAACATAACTTAAAAAGTTAATATCCAATACTAAAAATAAAATAATAGGTAATTTATCAATTATATTTCGGGCTTCATTATGACAGGAATTTTATTGATGACAATATTATTATTTATTCCATTAGATAGTTTCTTTATATTATCGTATCCATACATGTTCTTAGATCCCCAAACAAGTATTTCACCAAAAATTAAAAAAGAAGAACTTGCCATTTTAATTGGAAAACCATTTACAATCGAATCTCATGTATCAATGGTTTGTTCAGCCCAGGGATTCCCTGTCCCTTATTTTCGGTATGTAAATTGAATATAATATGTTTGTGTGTTGTAACAAATCTGTTAAAGTGAAATTCCAGCCACTGCATTAAACTACATTTATATCCTACACTTTACATTATGTTATCTGAAATTAATAAATTTACCTAATTAGTAACCTGCATTTAATATATATAAATATATGTATTCATGTATTAATTTAAAGTTAAATTATGTTATGTTTATAAGATTAAAAAAAAAAAAAATTATATTTACCTGATATCTGAGTTTCCATAATCTTAATATTTTTTTCTGTCTGACATACCTACCTACTCTATAACAATCACTTAGCTTAAATAAATTTACAGAGTCCTTGTAAAAGAAATTTATCTCCAAAAGTTCCTGTTGAAAAATATGATGGACAAAAGTTAATAACATCTGCTTTAAAAAAAATATTTACAATGTAATTGGTTTTATAATGGTCAAAAGTTTGAACTATTGGGTGCAATACACATTTTATGAAAATTCTTCAAAAATTCCAGTGTTTTAATGTGTTCATAAATATATAATTGGGGTTCTCTGTCCTGTTAATTCATAATTAAAATATTTAAATAAAAAAAAAAAAAAAAAAAACAACACAAAATTACAGAACCACGTTCAAATATTGCCGGTAAAGTTTCTAAAGAACGTTTTGAAGGCAATCATTTTATTGCTAATGGACAAGCTGTACTTTTATGTCCTGGGCAAGGTTTTCCTATTCCCAAATATGAGTAAGTTATGTTCAAATGTACTTTATCTCCAATTTCTGTTCAAATTTCTTAGTTATAAATTAATTGTTATCCTACTGGAGTTACATACAAAAACTCAAATAATTAATTTTAAATATGTTAATGATGGATATAATTCTGCACTTCTATCCCACTTTTCAGAAGTCAACTCAGTCTTTAAGGTTAAGTTATATAGTTGTTGATACTGATTCTTATAAGCAATTCAATTTAATTGATTTAAAATATAGGTATTAACAGATATTATACATTATGTTGTTTTATTGAAAAATGTATGTTTATTATATTTGTTTAATTTAATGCTTTGTGTGATTATTACATTTTAACAATATAAAAAAATTATTTTTACATTTATTTTAAATAAAATTGGATAATATGTTTAATATTTATTATTGGTTAATTTTTCTATAAATTTGAAATTAATACCTATATTATGTTTATTATTTTTTTTTATTTTTTTAACCATAATGATCACACAATTCTAAATTTTAACTTAAATATTGAATTTTTATACCTACTTAATTTTTCTTAATTTCTGAACAAAATATTATTCAATTGTATCTGTGTCTTTTTTTTCTGATAAATTGTAGCATAGATATCACAATATGATTATTATTATTTTCCTAATCCTTAATATTTAATAGTATAATAATAATAATTAATGTGTATATAATTATTATATGTATAAAAATCCCTTTCAATTAAATACTTTATAAACTGCCTTTTTTATTTAAATAAAAAAGAAATGTGACTTTAAAATATTATTTAATTACTATTTTTGATAGTTCAAAGCTTAAAATATACAACATAAATGTATTAACATTAATCAGTTAATATTTAATCTATTTTTAAAAAGTCACATTTCTAAAACATATTATGTTGGAAAAAGCCAAAATTATTCAATAACGACTTTATTTGTACAGGTGGTACAAATTTATAGAAGGATCAAATAAAAAACAAGCAGTGACATTAGATGATAGAATTAAACAAGTTTCTGGAACATTGATAATACGTGAAGCTAAAGTAGATGATTCTGGAAAATACTTGTGTGTTGTCAATAACTCTGTTGGTGGTGAAAGTGTAGAAACTGTACTGACAGTTACAGGTAAGTTTATTTTTAAATTATATTTTTTTTCTAGTTAGTTTTAAAAAAAATATTTTCATTAATTATCATATTGTGTTATATGATTTGAAAATTGCAGCTCCATTAAATGCAATTGTTGAACCTACCATACAGACTGTGGATTTTGGAAGACCCGCTACTCTGACTTGCAATTATGAAGGAAATCCGGTAAAAACCATTTCTTGGTTGAAGGATGGTAAACGATTGAATTCTCACGATGGAAGAGTATTAAGAATTGATTCTGTACGTAAGGAAGATAAAGGAATGTATCAATGTTTTGTAAGAAATGAGCAGGAGAGTGCTCAAGGAAGTGCTGAACTTAAATTAGGAGGAAGATGTATGTATCTTTCAATGTATATATTTTTTCTTATTAATGTAATTTAATTTTAATATTTAATGTTTTAACAGTTGAGCCACCTCATATTAAAGAATATTTCAATGATAACACTATGCAGCCAGGAGTCTCTTTGCACTTGAAATGTATTGCATCAGGAAATCCTACTCCTGAAATTAACTGGGAATTAGATTCCAAACGCCTTAGCAGCACAGAAAGGTTAGTAAAACAAAAATTCTAATGATTTGTATTCCTTTTAATTACTATGTTTAGACTTCGAATTGGGCAACATATTACAATGACAGGAGAAGTAGTTTCGTATCTTAATATCTCTTCAGTCCACACTAACGATGGTGGTCACTATAGATGTGTAGCCGTATCAAAAGTTGGTACTGCTGAACATACTGCACATCTCAATGTCTATGGACTTCCTTTTATTAGACCCATGGATAAGAAAAATATAGTATCAGGAGAAAATCTGTTTGTTACTTGCCCAGTTGCTGGATACCCATTGGAATCAATTACATGGGAAAGAGGTAGACATTTACACATTTTAGTCATTAGTATTCAACATTTTTTGTTAATTTAATTATATCATCTAAATAAATTTTAATTATTAGACAATCGACAACTTCCTATCAACCGCAAGCAAAAAGTATTTCCTAATGGCACTTTGATTATTGAAAACGTCGAAAGGTCTTCAGATCAAGCTACTTATACATGTGTTGCTCGAAACGCTCAAGGACATACTGCTAAAGGAAATCTAGAAGTACAAGTGATGGGTATGTTAATATTTTTTTGCACATTTTATACAAAACTGTTCTTCATATTTACCAAGAAAAAAAATTATTATTTTTATCATACAATTTTTCTATTTAATACATTTTTAACCAAATTTTAAATTGATATTGTTTACATCAGAAGTTCCCAAACTGTGGGTCGCGACCCAAAATTGGGTCGTGATTATATTTTTGGTGAGTCGTGCTGTATTTTTATATTAAAAATAAATATATATTTTTTTTGTAAGCAACTGATTCACTAAAAAAATAAGTCATGTAATAAAATATTCTGGGTCACCAAATTTTAAAAACTCCCAAAATGGGTCGTACAATAAAAAGTTTGGGAACCTCTGTTATACATATTGTATAAATTTATAAATGTAAACAATAATTGCTGAAAAAAATTAAAGTTACATAATATTATAACTTAAGATCATGACTTTCTTCTTTTCATTCATTTTAACTTAAGAGATACTTTTTTTCAAATAAAAACAAAATTCCCATTTCATAACGAAACTACAAATTCTTAATAGTAAAATAACAATTTAAATATGAAGAATAGATTATAAAGTGTGACTCTTTCAGAAAATTATAATAATTATTTTAAATCATTAAAAGAATTTATGGAGTATGAACATATATGAAAGTTAGTTTTTAGCTTTCATTAAAAATGTATGATTCATTAATAATTATTGATGTTGCATACTTAATTTATTGTAAAAACATTATCCAGGTAAAACTTTCCAAAATATTTAAAACTAAATAAATTCTATAGATTTTTGATTAACTGGTTAATATGGAACAGAAATAATATATATATATTAACATAAATAATTCATGTTATATATTGCACAATATTTATTATTGTGTATATCATGTATTATATTTAATATATTTTAAATAGGAACTAGTGGAATTCTTGTAGGTTATTTAATACTAATACGTCTACGTATTATTAAGTTAGGGTTATCTAACATAGTATTTTGATTCAATGATAATTTAATTGTTTATGTATAGACACTATTAGTTTATTCTCCAGGTAAGTGAATTTTAGTGGTTTATTATGGTATAACCCATTAAGTTAAACCATTTGTTATAATTCTGATGGTATAACAAACACAATATGCAATATAATTTTTAGTTCCACCTGTAATATTACCATTTGCATTTGACGGAGAAACCAATGCTGGTGATAATGCACAGTTAACTTGTCATGTGAGCAAAGGTGATATGCCTCTCGAATTATTTTGGACTTTTTTGGATGACAAAAATCATTCAGTTCCACTTCCTGAACTTACTACTATAAATAGGATAGGAAAGAAAATAGCTGTACTTGAGATACCTGTGGTAACACAGTTTCATCGTGGTACATATGTGTGTACTGCAAATAATCGTGCAGCTCGAGTTTCGCAATTTGCTGTTTTGTCTGTGAATGGTAAACAATTAAGGAGGACAAATAAAAAAATAATGTAGCATGTCTGCTGTACTTACTTACTCTTAACTGTTGACAATGTGATGCTAAATGTTAATTTTTTTAGACTAAAATTATAAATACATAATTCCTCTTCATATTACTTTCCTGTGGTATTAAAAACAATGTATTTGTTATTAGTACCGCCATTAATGAAACCATTTTCATTCGAGGGTGAATCGAATGTTGGTGAAACTGCTCAGCTCACTTGTCATGTAATAAAAGGTGACACACCATTAGAAATAATATGGGTGTTTCAAGGCCCAGATGGTCGTATACAACCTATGCCACAACCAATAATTGAAAATAGAATTGGAAAAAAAATAACAATGTTAGAGATACCTACAGTAACAGAATATCATCGAGGAAGCTACTCGTGTATAGCGACAAATAGAGCAGGAATCGTCAATCAAACTGCACTTTTGATGGTTAATGGTATACAGAGGCACATATTTTGAAAATTCAAATGTAACAACGCAACATTAGCACTAGCACATTATGCTTTTTGTATTTCTAGTTCCCATTTTTCATGCATTTTTAACTATAACTATATGATAATACTTAATACTAAAAATAGTACTTTTGATTTATTCATAACACCTTTTCTTTGAATTTTTAGTACCCCCTTCAATAATGCCTTTTTCTATTGATGGCGAGTTGAGTGTTGGTGATAATGCTCAGTTAACATGTCATGTAGCACGAGGCGATATGCCTATTAACATCTCTTGGACGTTTCAAAGTGCTGATGGTGGAACAGTGGGATCATTGCCTGAACCTATATTGCTTAATCGCATAGGGAAAAAAATTGTCATGTTAGAAATACCATCTGTTACTGAATATCATAGAGGCTCTTATACGTGCATAGCAACAAATCGAGCTGGTGTTATCGAACACACAGCAGAATTAATGGTCAACGGTAAAGATCATCAGTTCAGACTAGCACAATAATATTAATAGCTTCCAGCACTTCTGCATGTTCAGATTATTGTAGCCTTGTTAGGTATCAAAGTTTGTTCTATCCTATTATTATGATCGTTTAACATAATAATCCTATTTTAACTTTTTTTGACATACATTCATATTTTTTACAACAAAATACATTTTCAATTAAACTTATAGTGTTTTTATCAATATCCCAATGAATTTTTTTAATAGTTTTTTCTATGTCTTCAAAGAGTATTTTGTTTATAAAAGTCTTCTTTTTATGAAAATGTAATTTTGAATTCCAAAATTACTATAAATTGTTATTTGTTATTATATACCAAATATAAAACAACCAATATTTTTTAAACATTTATGATGACAAATAATAATAAGAATTATTGTATAAGTATATACTATATAATTTATCTAGTAATATATGTTAACATTTGGCATACAAATAAAGCTTTGGAAGTTTAATAATTAATAAATAGTTTTGTATATAAATTAATACCTATGTTTTAACAATCTACTTAGTGATCTTTGATAATACCTTTCTTTAAATTGGATTTTGAAACCCTATTGATTAATTTTGGTGCTTAAAACCATATCGAATCTTTTATGTAATATGGAATATATTATTAATAATAGGTATATAATAAGTAATTTTACAGAACTATCTAGACAACCTATTATTTTAATCAATTAAATATTTGATAATTATTGTTTGTAACCATTTTTCCATCACAATTTTCACTTTTAACAGACTTCTATGTTATTCCTGTTGTTCTCAAATATTTTAAACAATATCACATCTAATGTTGATATAATTAGTATCCAATATATCCAATATATAAATAGGTATTGTTCCCAGACTTTTCTTCAGTATTCTGTGATTTCTGAAAATTATTTTAGAATTTATAATATTTATATCAAATTTAGTAGTAAGTGCCTCAATTTTAAACTTCTTGAAGTATAAAATATTTACAGTACTTCCACGTATCAGACCATTTGAGTTTGAATCAGCAGTATTTGCTGGTGAACCAGTGCAACTAACATGTTTTGTCACTAAGGGCGATAAGCCATTACGGATATCATGGTATTTACACAGTAAAGAATTGACATCTCAAACTGGCATTACAACCAGTACAATGGGAGATAGAGCGAGTAGTTTATCTATTGCTTCTACGGGTCTTTCCAACGCTGGAAATTATACTTGTGTAGCTCAAAATGCTGTTGGAATGGATTCTTATTCCGCATATTTGGAAGTAAATGGTACAAACTTGGATATAATTATTTATCCAAAATATTTGTAACAAGTCATAAGCTTTTTTTAATTGTTGATCTGGAACTACTAAATTAATTTCGATGCAACCAATTGAAACGTTTGGATTTTTATGCTCTTGTAGTTAGTTTGTGATAAGTATGTAATATATTCCTTCATTCTTTTATCCTATACATTAATATTATTGTTTATGGTTTTTATTTTTTATTAATATAATATTGAAAGAGAATATTTATGTGAAAAATTATCTAATTCACTAGAGACTATTTAATTATTAGGTATCAAACTATCAACTAATTATATTGTGAGATTCTCAATTTAAAATTATAAAACAAACATTAAAAATTCTAGTACCTCCACATATCAGACCATTTGAGTTTGAATCAGCTGTCTATGCTGGTGAACCAGTTCAGTTGACTTGTCTAGTGACAAAAGGCGATAAACCTTTAAGGATATCATGGTACTTGCAAAGCAAAGAATTAACAGTTTCTCAGACTGGTATAATAACCAATAATCTGGGCGATCGAGCTAATAGTTTGTCAATATCCTCGGCTGGTATCTCCAATCGTGGAAATTACACATGTGTAGCTCAAAATGCCGTTGGAATGGATTCTTATTCTGCATATTTGGAAGTAAATGGTACACTATAAAATATTGCAAAACATTTTTTTGTATTTCTATAAACATTAAGTAATTTATGTACATTTATGCTTATAACAATACATGTATACATTCTTTATTTCCTGTAACTTCTGTTTTAGTATATTCCTCATGATCCTATCACCAACAAAATAAATAATAAATAGAAATCATAAACAATGCTTGTATATATATAATATATATTATGTAGGTACCCACGTGAGTTTGTAATAAAAATTAATTATTGAAAATATGTCACTTTAAGCTGAAGTTGATTTTCATGATTTCCAGTTCCACCTCGAATAAGACCATTTGAATTTGAGTCAGCAGTTTTTGCCGGTGAACCAGTACAAATAACGTGTCTTGTGACAAAAGGCGATAAGCCTTTAAGAATATCGTGGTATTTCCATTCCACAGAACTTACGTCATCTCAGACTGGAGTTTATACTAGTTCTATGGGTGATAGATCAAATATTTTATCCATTCCTTCTGCTGGTCTTCCTAATGGTGGAAATTATACATGTGTAGCACAAAATGCCGTAGGAATGGATTATTATTCTGCATACTTAGAAGTTAATGGTACAATTATATTAGGTTTAAATAAAACTGTCGCTTATCGTATGATTATATAATTTAATGGTTTCATAACTTATTGTTTTAGTAGTTAGTTTTTCAATGAATAATTATTACACTATTTTCCTTTTCGTCCTTATTATAAAAATAGGTACTAAATTAACAAAAAAAATTTACAAAACTAAAAAAAAACATTTGACTTAGACTTCTTAGTCCATGTAAGTATAGAATATTTTATTATGTATTGTGTATCTCTGTAAACCAGGCAAAAATTATGTGACAGAGATAAAATAATATATTAAAAAAAAAATTATCAATACGTAAGATATATTTGTAAAACAAGTGCACAACTATAATTACTATAGACTATTATAGAGTATAGATCATTCGGCATTTAGCTTATACCTAAGATCAAAATTTTGTTGATGAGCAGCAACTTTAAATTTATTTATAAATTATTATTCATAAAAACTTAAATATAAAATATTTTTAAAATTTTAACCTAATTGTTTAAAAAGAAAAAAAAGTGATCGTCAAATCAAATGTTATCTTTTAACTTTCAAAATATAAACTAAGATTAATCAACTAAAAATAAGTACTTATATTCACAATAATTAACAATTTTTGTTTAAAACACATAGGTATAAAAAGTATTCTTTAGACTGTTTGTGGGAAATTATTCAATTGTACCAGAATAATGTTTTTTAAATATTTACTTAGAGTTGACTGATATGATATATAATATGTCTAGAAATCATTATCTTTAAATGTTTACAGTATGTCCGAAAATCTTACCATTTTCATTTGGTGAAACACCAAGCAATGCTGGTGATTCAGTGCAAGTCGTCTGCACTATTGTTAAAGGCGACAAACCTTTACGTATTAGTTGGAATTTTTATGGGGAAGAGTTATCATCTAATATGGGTATTACTACAACGCCTGTAAGTGATTCGATGAATGTCTTATCTATTCCTTCTGTCGGGACAGCAAATCGAGGAAACTATACCTGTGTAGCTAAAAATTCAGCTGGATATGATTCGTTTACAGCTCAGCTGTTGGTTAATGGTAGCAAATTTGAATAAAATTAGTATGCTTATTGTGTATAATGCAACAATCCTTTTCCAGTAGCTGTCTCTCCTTGAGGTAACTTGACAAAAGGTTTCTAACTAATTTATTTATTTGTCAGTACATTAAACAGGCATTAGGGTTATCATCTAAATGTTAAAAAGTATTAATTAACTTATTACTCAGTGATAGAAACATAATTTGTTTTCATCGATCATCATTAATATATATAGGTAACTTACGTATAAGTTATAATAAGAATAAGCTAACAAATACGTTTATAGTTCCACCACAAATCATGCCATTTTCATTTGGAGATAATCCCAGTAATGCAGGTGATAAAGTTCAAGTTGGATGTACGGTTGCTAAAGGTGACCAACCATTACGTATAAGTTGGAATTTTTATGGCGAGGAATTATCATCAAATATGGGCGTTAGCACCATGGCTATTGGAGATTCAATGAATGTTTTATTTATTCCATCTGTTGCTCCTTCGAATCGTGGAAATTATACTTGTGTTGCAAAAAATCCTACTGGATATGATTCATATACAGCTCAACTTTTGGTTAATGGTATATACATTATACCTATACTTTTGATTATTACATATGCAACTATCGTTTGTAGTGCTATAATTTTGAATCCTATTTAATCCTTTTATCGTTTGAAATAGTATATACTTATGTGTTGTGTACTAAATAAAACAAAAAAACTTAAAAATACTGTAATTGTATTAGATTAGAATTGATTAGAAAATATGCACAAATATTTTTACTTTCTATATAGTGCGTCCAAAAATATTACCATTTTCTTTTGGCGATACTCCTAGCAATGCTGGAAATACTGTTCAAGTTGCATGCACAGTCTCAGAAGGTGATAAACCGTTACGTATTAGTTGGAATTTCTATGGTGAAGACTTGTCATCAAACATGGGCGTTAGTACTATGCAAGTTGGAGAATCAATGAACGCTTTATTTATTTCATCAGTTGCTCCCTCGAACAGAGGAAACTACACTTGTGTTGCACAAAATTCAGCTGGGCTTGATTCATTTACAGCTCAACTTTTGGTTAACGGTATCCAATATTACCTGGATTTTAACTATTTTTATATGTGTATTTAGTGCAGCACTTTTTATCCTACACCTGTCCTGATAGCGTTTTAAATTAAATTTATGTATATATTATAGGAATTTAATTATTCTATCGTCATAATAAAATATTTCGTTGTACATAATTATTAAAAAATTATAAAAAAATGTACAATTTTATAGAAATTATGTGAATTAACCATTTGGCAATATTATGTATTAATTATTACAGTACGTCCTAAAATATTACCATTCTCTTTTGGTGATACACCTAGTAACGCTGGAAACCCTGTGCAAGTTGGATGTACTGTTATGGAGGGTGATAAACCTTTACGTATTACTTGGAATTTTTATGGTGAAGAATTATCATCAAACATGGGTGTTAGTACTATGCCTGTTGGAGATTCGATGAATGTTTTGATTATACCATCAGTGGTCCCTTCTAACCGCGGGAATTACACTTGTTTAGCAAAAAATTCAGCTGGAAATGATTCTTTTACTTCTCAGCTCTTAGTAAACGGTAGTGATTTTTACTCTCCAATGTAGAGTAACTATTAGATTTACTAAAATATTATAAATGCATACCTATATTTTTACTTTTTAGATCACTTTAGTTTTTAAATTTGTTTTTACCATTTCTTATTTACCTATGCATATATTTCCTATTTTAATACTATGAAATCATGATTGAAAAATCTTCTAAAACTAATAAAAATAAAATTTATTTGGGTTGTAACACATGTCAAATATTTAAATTTACGTATTACTAAGAACTGCCTATTTCAGTATTACCAAAGATCGTACCGTTTTCATTTGGTGACGGCCCGGTAAATTCTGGTGAATCGATTCAAGTCGTATGTTCGGTTTCAAAGGGTGATCGTCCAATGTCAATAACTTGGAGTTTTTATGGTGAAGCGTTATCATCCGATATGGGTGTTACCACACAAATGTTGGGAGATACAACTAATTTTTTGTCTATTCCTTCGGTCGGTCCTTCAAATCAAGGAAACTATACTTGCATCGCCAAGAACAATGCTGGAATTGACACATATACTTCACAGCTCGTGGTCTACGGTATATTTTAACAAAAAAAAATGGGGAAATCGATCGTGTTAATAAAACACTATCAGCATGATCAACACGTTAAATAATCATCTAGTTTATCACAGAGACACTAACAACAGCACTGCAGCTTAATATTCCTATTATAATAACCAATAATTAGAGGTACTTATTATAATTGTTTAAACCGGCCACGACTATCCTATTAGGTATATTAGCTCATAGATCAATATCGGCATAGATACTTACTATCATTGCGCTGATATAAATTCAAATTATAAAATATAAATTTTTTTAGTTTATAGTATTCTTCTTATAATCACCAGACTACTCAACTTTTATTATATTTATACACGAATGAGTGTTTGGAGATATTGATAATCGTTTTTAGTATTACCCAAAATATTGCCGTTTTCCTTTGGAGATGGACCCGTCAATGCCGGCGAGTCTGTCCAACTGTCTTGTTCGGTGGCCAAAGGCGATAGACCCATGTCGATAACTTGGAATTTTTACGGCGAAGAACTGTCTTCTCACATGGGTGTCACCACGCAAATGTTTGGTGATACGACAAATTTTTTATCGATCCCTTCAGTCAGTGGCTCGAATCGGGGAAATTACACTTGTGTTGCTAAAAACTCGGTTGGGCTCGACTCATTTACATCTCAACTGATGGTCAACGGTATAATAACGAATTATTTTTGTATTCATCGCATGTCCCGTTATACATTATAAACAATAATATTTTATTGTTCTCCGCACAACGCTTACATCAGGTGGTGAGTTTTTCCTCCAATTCATTCCATTTAACAAATATCGCGATCTTGTCCTCATTATAACTATAACATTTTATCGTTTTCTACATTAAATATTGTCGATGTCGATATTAGCATAATAAGATAGGTACTTGTAATAATAGTTTTTGCTTAAAAGGTACCATACTTTAATTCATAAAATATATTTTTATTTAGATATTCTGTATCTATCAGTTATGCGAAAATCTAAGAAAACTAACGCCCGCTATATTATTTGGTTTTAGATTTTATTTTCATAAAATCATTATGTACAATGTACTCTTATTGGTGAACATTTACATTTGAGCAACTTATTATTCAATCCAATCTTTTAATTTTTCACAATTATTTTCTAAAATGTATAAATTATTGTTTTATGGTATTGTAGTCCTACCACATATCGTCCCGTTTTCTGTTGACGAGAAAGTAAGATCTGGCGATAGTATACAGTTAAACTGTCACGTTTCGAAGGGAGATAAACCTCTAGAACTCAACTGGTTATTCAACGACGACGAACTCTCCTCAGAACTGAGTGTGACGACAACCAAACTTGGTTCAAGTTCTAGTGTACTTACTATAGGCACCGTGTCTGCTGCACACACGGGAAAATATACCTGTATAGCTTCTAATCGAATCGGATCTTATAACTATTCAACGAACATAAACGTCGATGGTACACATTTTAATTTTAACAAACATTTTGCTTGTGATTTATAGCGTTACTTTGTAATGGTGTAGCCCTTAATACTTAACGTCTGATTGTTTGTCGTCTAACTTATATTGATAACTGATAGTTAGTACGTATTGTTTATAGTTTTGCCCGTAACCATTTAATTCAAATTATTCCTTTAAATCGTTCCATTTATTTTGGTCGATAAACCTATAGGCTATACATAAAATGCTGAACGTGTAACCATAATGTGTTTCAGTAATATCAAAGTTTATAAACGATTACCTAATTGTTTAGTATTGTCCACTCTTAACATATATTATAAAATAAATGTCTTTTGATTTACACATGAATAATTTTATTTCGAAGTCCCACCAAAGATGACTCCTTTTTCGTTCGGTGGTGATATCCCTAAGGCCGGTGAAACGATTTCAATCCAGTGCACCGTGTCTTCCGGAGATATTCCTATTGAGTTCACGTGGACGTTCAACGGTAAATTGACCAGTGACTTGGCGAACGTTTTTGTCTCTAAAACCGGACGTCGAGTCAGTTCGTTAACTGTGGAATCGTTGACGGAGAAGAACGTGGGCAATTATTCGTGTCTTGCCAAAAATATGGCGGGCGAAACAGTGCACACCGCGTCATTGTATGTGAACGGTAACTACTCACTGAAAAAATCCGGGTTACAGGGTCGTTGTAAATTTATATTACTTATAGGTATAGGTATAGACTTAGCATGCGCACCGTATAACAGAAAAAATTGTAGATATAGTCAATATCGTATGTGGAACAATATTTTTGACTACTGTGGGTGATAATGATTTTGAATAAAAAAAAACACTTTTTATTTGTAGTTTTCCATTGTTTTTAATATAAATTTAATCGGAAGCAAAATAACATTTTTTCAAATTGTTGACGTATTTAAATAAAAAAATATACTTAACGGTTTAGTTTCCTTAGTTTCAATATCTAGACGTGTTCAGAACTTCAGAATTGTATGGTCTAAGTGCTAAATTTACCCTTCTCCTTAATTACAAATAAACTATAAACTTTATTATAAACTTTAAAATTTGATATTACTTATTGATAAAAAAAAAAATGTATGGATACTCAAAACTCATTCATAATTGAAAAACGGTAAACGTGTTATCCTACTTCCGACTGTAAAATCAAAAATATAGAAAAAATTAATTTTGTTATTTTAATAACACACAACATCTGCCTGGACTTTTACTCTTTAGTATAGCCTTCGTCGTTTAAACTTTAAACCGATAATCCCGTATATCTACCTCACTTTTTATGACGATGATTTGGTCATTCCGTAATTATGTCTTATACGATACGATTCTTGTATCGCAGAACACTACCATTCCAACCAACTAGTGGTTTGGCCAGAAAAGGACGATTATATAAACTTGCGAAGATTTTTTATAACTGTTAATATACATAAACGATTCCACATGATTTTGTATGCAACATAACTATTACACTTGTTTACTATCATTGTTATAAAATAAATTATTATTTTATGAGTGTATTATATTATAAATTAATAGTAAAAAAAAAATATATCACGAGAACCAATAATCAAGTGCTGTTTTCAAAACATCAGTCGTCTATTGTACAAAACAATAAATATTTTGTTAGTATGTACATATTTTTTGGTAGACAACACGTTAAATTTAAACCTATGCAGAATTTACAGTTGACAAAAATTAAATTTGAGGGATCGTATATGTATATAATGGTTATTAAAATTTATACATTGTTCTGCAAAATTACTAGTTGGACGTAGATTCACTGAAACTCATCTCAAATTGTTGAGTTGAAGTTTATTGCGTGACTAAGTGCATTGATACACATGCAGTACCTACGCTATAACAACGTTATGTTTGTACCACATCACGCATACCCATACACATTATATTGTATTCCGTTGGACTTGCGATAGTCCATTTCTCTTTCTTTCTGTTCCTAACTGGTGCTATGCATTATTTTTTATGTTTATGTTTGTTATGGTCTGTTCAAATGCAGTTTTCCCAAAAATAAAACCGTTTACTTTCGGGGACACGCCAGTATTCGCAGGACAATCCGCCCAAGTGGCCTGTTCGGTTTCGGAGGGAGACTCTCCATTAGAGTTGTCGTGGACATTTGACGGTTCCCAGGACGTGTTCGGTCTGGGAGTGTCTGTGTTGAACATTGGCATGAAAACCAGTCTGTTATCGATCGATAATACCGATTCCGTTCATCGGGGAAATTACACGTGCCGTGTCACGAATCGCGCAGGCCAGGCATCCTATACGGCCGGCTTAAACGTACACGGTACCTAATAAGTACTTACGATTGGTTTGCATTTTACGCAGGTCGCTACGTTTTTCAGCATGTGACGCGTACTTATCAGCTGCAAGTTGCAACTAAATATTTTATTACCCGCATACACCCTTGACTCTTATAACCTACTAGTGGCTCGAGGCAGTGGTCGAACTTTTATTGTATTATTTTGTGTTGCGTTGTTGCATTTCGTCCATACTTCGTCCTACGAAAATATAATACTATAATACCGTCATGATTAGAGTTCGGATTCACTTATATTATAATCATTTTTTTTTTTATGGGACATTTTTAACATTTTCCACTTTTAATCGAATTTATTGGAGAGTCCGATACTGTTTTTCTTAATATTCCTCTGTTCATAAAATCAGAAATTCCTAGTTATTATTTTATTATTTACTCTGCTTAAAAAGTGCTATCGTTATTCCCTTAGCAAAGTGGTTTTTTGAAAAAAATATCGGTACCTTATAGTTAACTATCCTCATTTTATTAAATACCCGTCTGAATATTTTGATGGCATGCATAAATCCGAGCTATATTATATTCGTTCCTATCAAGTTTAGGATGTCAACCGATTACCTCGAAACTAAAGAAGAAACCATAACCATTTTTCGTTTTTTTTTTTTTACTGTTACGTTTTTATTTTTTTAGTACCTCCTCGTATTGTCCCGTTCGCGTTTGATGAGCCTATATATTCCGGCCAATCGGCGCAAATCACATGCTTGGTGTCCGAGGGTGATGCCCCTTTGAATATATCTTGGTGGTTTCGCAAATCCGACCAGTCTGAACTGAAACCGTTACCCAGTGGCATATCGGTGAACAAAATGGGTAGTAAATTGTCTATGCTATTCATTGAGTCTACTTCTTCATATTTCGCCGGGAATTACGCGTGCGTAGTCGAGAATCGAGCCGGCAGTTCTAAACACACATCCGCGTTGAACGTCCACGGTAAAACGACGCTACTATCATGACCTTATACCTAATACATCTAACAGCTCAATAGCTTGAATGAATGCTTTTTGTTATTGAAATGCGTATATACGATCTGTTATATTACTTATATTTCCCTTTATATGTATCATATAACAAGGATGGGCAATTTAAGGTCCACACCGAGTTCACTAAAACATGTACAAACAAAAAGGTTATTTTAATGAAATTGTCCTTTGTTGATTTTTACGAAAAAAAATTACAAATATATATATTATTTGTTATAAATTGAAAATAATAATCAGTCAAGAACTTTTTTTTTTTAATTTTATCATAACTTAACATAAAATACTAAGTTAAGAAGTAAGCTTTATAATATGTCATTTATTTTTATTTTTATAGGTATTTAGAAAAATAATATTCAATGTAAAATAAATAATATATTTTTTGAATTTTTATAAGAAAATAAACAAAGGAATAAAAATAAAAAATTGTGATTCAAATACATACACAGCCCTCGGGCTTTTTAGTTTTTGAAACTAGCCCTTCGATAGATTTTTGGTTGTCCGTCCCTATTATATAATATTATGTTATTGCATCCAGCTGCAGCCTTTTCCGCGCGCGCGCATACCACTCTGTATTCACAACTTACGATTCGCGCTCGCGATGTACCTATACACAATATATACCTACACTGTATATTGTACAGACAAAAATGTCGTTTTTTATTCCGTCCGCAACGCGTGCGAAGACATCGATTTTTTCCTGGAAAATATGATTGTATTTTAGACCGTAAACCATTTTTTTTTTTCAAAATTCGATTATTTTTAACTCTGCATAGTAGTTAGTCATTGCGTCACGACGATCAGAAAACACGAAAACCTGCGCAAGTGTACCAGCTAGACTACTTACTGTAGACGGTCGACCGCTTGTGTTTCAGTTGCCCCCCGAATAGAGCCGTTCAGCTTTGGCGATCCTGTGTACGACGGACAGTCGACGCAGGTAACGTGCTTCGTTTCGGAGGGCGATGTGCCGTTAGACTTGTTCTGGACGTTCAGCGGCCGCGCTGGACCGACCGTCTCGCCGCTCCGGGGCGGCGTGTCCGTTAACAAAATGGGAAGCAAAGTGTCCATGCTTTACATCGATGCCGCCTCGTCGTCCCGTCACGCCGGCAACTATACATGCGTCGCCACCAACCGAGCTGGTCGCGCTGATCGCACTGCCGCGTTAAACGTCCATGGTAAAACTGCACAGCGGTTACACTATACGTCTATACCTACCATCGCAACCCTTACCGTGGTAAAACCGGTTGTCACCCATATACCTATTATTTTATTATATAGTAAATACCACGTTTATATTCGGACAAACGTTTGTCTTCGATGGCAGAACCCCGCCGGTTTATATTTGAACATGTGCCTGTTGTGCTTTATTACGTAGACATTGTTTTCGGTATGACTTATTTTACCATCTTCCATTTTTTTCCAACGTTTCGAAAATCGCCATCGCCATACACGGTCGTATTTTAAATTCTGCTCTCCTCCCCCCCTAATCTTTACTGTGACATGGTGGGTCGATTGATAAGCATTTCTGCTTATATGCCTTCACTTATTTCGTGCAGCAACAAAAAATGTATTAGATAGTCAAAAAAATTGTTAATCACAACCTATTATAGATAGGTAGTTTAAATGCCTATTTTTATTCAAAACAATATTTATTAAACCAACAATAAGATGTTTGATACAATTTTTAAATCTTATCATTTTTTTCTCGATCGAATATCGACTAAAACATCTTAACATTTTCTTAGTATTTTTCGTAGTTATTTAATAACATCCTCACACACTCGTTTAATACGTTATTTTCTAGTTATAAATTAATTTTTTTTAGACATACTCTTTACTTATAGAATAATATCTCTTGTTAAGAACACAATAATAAAATAAAAACTTCAAAATTTACAGTTCTTAAAACTATTGTATCTAAACATAATTCTGCATGAATACGTAGGTACCGATTTGTCGTAGCTCCTCCTACCTATCTGCAGTCTTTACAACTATTGTGATAGATAATTTGTAAGTTGTTATGTTGTATTCGAAAATCGGTCGGTGGAAGTTTTTTCGGTTTCATTTCACTGCGAGAAGTGACGCCTTTGACGTCTTCAAATAATATTTTCGTATCTTCTGTTTATTTATTTGTTTTCAGTCTCGTATCGCACGATTGAGTTATATTGTTACCATTATATCATTTTTATTTTTTTTTACTGATGTCCTCTGACGATGGTTTTTTCGTGCGCGGGCGCGTGTGTGTGTTGCAGTCAAGCCGGAAGTCGAACCGTTCTCGATTACCGATAGTACGTTAAATGAAGGGGGATCGACGAAAATCTTGTGTTCCGCGTCCTCCGGAGACACACCGATGCACTTCTTGTGGACCGTCGATGACCGTCCGTTGACGGACGTGGCTAACGGGGACCATCTCAGAGTGCAGCGGTTGGACGAACTGACTTCATTGCTTTCGTTGACCAAGGCGTCACCGGAAGACGCCGGCAACTATACCTGCGTCGCACAAAACGAAGCTGGTTCCGCTTCGCGTACGGCTACTCTGAAAGTCATGGGTAAAATAATAATATACGCCTGCCTATAACACGATATTGTAATTGGGTACCTACTTCTCGCAAGTAATTCGTCGCGTCTTTATTTCGTGGTTTTACTTTTTCTTCTTTTTTTTTTTTTGGGCGGCTTTCGGCGGTATAAAAAATGGCGATCATTCGATGTAGGTACTGCAAATTTACGAGTATGCTTCATTTTCTGTGTGCCATGAGCCAGTCTTTACCTAACCTACACGCGTGTAGTGAAAAACGAAAAACATACTCATTATCATAATATGATAATAAATTATGTCCATGGGGTGTATGCGCGCGAGTTTCGGACTTTTTTTCATTGTGGAATGTGGACCATCAGTCGTTACAATCTACACGGGTTTCGTGTGGTATCGATAAACTAAACACACAAATACTTTTAAAATAATATGATCATCGCATCTACGACCTGTGGAAAGTTATAGGAGTTATCTTGCCCATACTATGTTTAATGATCGCGCATTAAAAGTTCAAAAGAATACTTCTCCTAAATTGAATCCAGCCGTTATTGTCCGTCCTTAACTGTCCTTTCTGTTGCTTTTAGTGTAGTCGCTTGAATTGATCGTAATAATAAGTGCATGCAATTAATTCCTATAATATAATGTATTATTATACGATTTCGTTAGTAAGTATACGTATATTGTATAATGTATTTATACTGCATTATTAGATATTATAAGACAGTCTGCATATTATTATAACCTTAGGTATATACTAACAGTTTTTATCATTTTTTTTCCCCGATAACAATTTTTAATGTGTTGACATTTTTCTATAAATGTATGTTATTACTCAACAACTATTTCTTTTTGTCATACAAATTATTGCACAGTGTGAAGATCAAATTACAGTATATTCAATTTTTATCTACCAAATTATCTAAACCTTAGTTTTTATATATTTTTTAATTTTTCAATATATTGTTTCTTTAGCGTTTTTCAATAATTAAACCTTTATAAACTTGTTGACATTCAGAAATATTCAAAATATTTTTAATGTATTAAAATTTATTGTCCAATTTCTTCCTCATTCGTAAATCTTAAACCACTGACATTCATTTTATGTAATCTGTCTACACATTTGTTATTATTTAGCTATTTTTTTTATTTAATTTTTTATTTTTTTTTTTTTTGCTGTTTAATATTCTTAATTAGTACCTTATTAGTACATTTTGCTACTGCGTTTTATTTCCTAGCACGCTTTTACGCACTAAAAATTAAGTTTTTCTGTGTGATGATGAATTTAAAGTTGTTAAAAATTTATACTTTTATATAGGTTCTATATAATGATGTAACTATTTTTTTTTCTAATAAAATTTTATACTTGAATTCCATCACTAGAAAAGCTTTATTTTAAAACCTATTAACATTAAGTAGCAAGAGTTTTGAGTTTCATTTTTTTTCATTGTTATACATTTCATATGATATTTTGATAACTGTTTTATACAGTTAAATTATTCATTTATTCATTGATAAATTGTAATCACATACACCATGTGGATATATATTATATATATACCTCTAATGTATGTTTACCTCTAATATATGTTTATAAAATATATCAAATAAGTTTTGAATAGACTCTTGCTACTCCGTTACTTTAAGTTAAAGTTCTTTATCTACATAGTTTGTTTTTTTTATTTAGTTCCTCCCAGATGGATACTTGAACCTACTGACAAAGCCTTTGCGCAAGGAGGTGACGCAAAAATTGAATGTAAAGCAGATGGATTCCCTAAACCACAAGTGACATGGAAAAAAGCTATTGGTAATTATTATTTAATAAAATGTCTATATTTTGATGTCTCAAGTCACTAAATAATTATTTACATTTATTTGTGTACTTTAGGTAATTCTCCAGGAGATTATAAGGATATTAAGGATTTAAAACCTGGCAGTGATGATATTAAAGTTGACGAAGGAACATTATCTATTCATAACATTCAAAAAAATCATGAAGGTCACTATTTGTGCGAAGCTGTTAACGGAATTGGTTCTGGATTGTCTGCAGTGATTACAATCAGTGTACAAGGTGAATGTTAAAATTAATTGTTATAGATGAATTTATTTACTAATTGTTCAACTTAAATTTAAGCTCCACCACATTTTGAGATAAAAGCAAGAAATCAAACTTCTGAAAAGGGACAACCTGCTGTTTTGGAATGTATGGCAAAAGGAGAGAAACCTATTGGCATTGTTTGGAATATGAATAACAAACGACTAGATGCTAAGGAAGAAGAAAGGTATCTATTGCATTTTCATCTAATTATTGAAATATGTAAATTAATATACCTATTAAACTTCACAATTATTCCAAAATAATGACAGGTTCTGAATATCTCTACCTTTGTCTCATCCTGATGTAAAGCAAATTACGATTTTCTGTAATCAATTTTAAATGGTTTGCTGAATGTTCCTGAACTCCTTGCTTCTATACCCCTTTTAAAGTCTTTTCTCATCCTTTCATATATCAATCTCAATTTTATGTACCAAAATCTTATATGGGCACAATCATGCTCACTGCTCAGTATCATGTGCTCAGAGCTGAAAATAATAACTTATTCTTAGGTTACTAAACCTTTTTATCTACCTATATTATATCTATTAACTGTCTTATTTCATTTTTTCTTTTCGGTTCTCTATATAATATCTTATGTATTCTACTCTATTAATTTTGTGTAATTACTTACATACTTCCATACCATATATTCTATTAAAATGTATAAAATTGCTGATAGGTGTTCAATAAACAATATTATAATAATACGTAAAAAGAATCTTATAGAATTCAATATTTAAATAAAATTATTATTTTTTTTAGCAAACTACAATATTTTATTCTTTGAAATTAATACATGGATTTTTTTTTATTATTATTATTATTTTATTTAGATACACAATACGTGAAGAAATATTAACAGATGGAGTAAAATCTGACTTGAGCATTAAGAGATCTGAGCGAATTGATACTGCTGTTTTTACATGTGTTGCTACTAATTCATTTGGAAGTGATGATTCAAGTGTTCAACTTATTGTTCAAGGTTAATATTATAAATTATTTATCAATTATCACTATACTTATATTATAAATTTGTTGTACCTGTATAAAAATTGTTTTATTTAATATTATAGAGGTGCCTGAGATTCCTTTTGGATTAAAAGTATTGGATAAATCTGGTCGAACAGTTCAATTGTCTTGGTTAGCTCCATATGATGGAAATTCACCTATCACTCGTTATATTGTTGAATATAAATTGTTGAAAAGTAATTATATAGTTAATATATTTCTAACTATTAAAATTTTTCTTTGTGTTTATATTATGATTTAATCATCAGGCACTTGGGAAACTGACATTGAAAAAGTTGAAGCCACAGGAGATAAAACTGAAATGAGTGTAGTAAGTCTTCATCCAGCTACTACGTACCATTTTAGAATAGTTGCGGAAAATGGAGTAGGTGTTTCTAAACCTTCAGATCCAGTTACCATAATTACGTCAGAAGAAGGTAATTTTTTTTTTTTCATTAATTATTATGATAATTAATAAATACATTGTTATGCAGCACCTGGGGGAAAGCCAACTAACATTCATGTTGATCCTATTGATGAAAATACTCTAAAGGTAATGTGGAAAGCTCCAGAACGTAGTGATTGGAATGGTGAAATTCAAGGATATTATGTTGGATATAAACAATCATCATTGGTTGAAAACAAATTTGTGTTTGAAACTGTTGAATTCAGTAAAGAAGAAGGAAAAGAACATTATTTGGAAATATTTAATCTCAAGTAGGCTACCAGCTATATATATATTTTTTTATAATACTTAGATAAAATGTTTGATTAGTATAGTATCAAGTTTATACAATTAATGTGTATAAATATCCTACATTTTAAATATACAACATTTACCGACTTAGTAAATTTACCTACTTAAAATTTATATTAAATAATTAATTGTAATATTACTTTTAATATACTGTTATCTAGAACATATACCCAGTATACAATAGTAGTGCAAGCTTTCAATAAATTAGGCGCTGGACCCATGTCTGATGAGATTAAACAATACACTTCTGAAGGTGTACCAGAACAACCACCACATGATACAACTTGTACTACTCTGACTTCTCAAACTATTCGAATTTCTTGGGTATCACCTCCATTAAGTACAGCTAATGGAGTTATTAAAGGTTATAAAGTGATTTATGGACCTAGCGATTCTTGGTTTAGTAAGTATAATTTTTTTTTTTTTTTTGTTCTAATGTTCACATTATTTATTAATGTATTTTTTTTTATATATATAAATTTAGATGAGAGTACAAAAGACACAAAAATTACAGTATCAAGTGAAACTATTTTACATGGTCTTAAAAAGTTTACAAATTATAGTATGGAAGTATTGGCGTTCACTGCAGGTGGAGATGGTGTCCGTGCTCCTAGAATATATTGCCAAACTGAACAAGATGGTAAAGATATATGAAATAAAATGTATAAGAACATTACTTAGTATTTTTTTATATATTCATTACAGTCCCAGAAGCACCGGCCGCTCTCAAAGCCTTGGTTATGTCTACAGAATCAGTCTTAGTTAGTTGGAAACCTCCTGCTGAACCTAATGGAGATGTCAATCAGTACACTGTTTACATTAAACCAAGTGGTGATAATAAAGATGTATGTATAAATAATATTTGAAATGTTTTTATTTATCTATTTTAGTAAATTAAAATAATAATACCAATAAAATTAGGTACATAGTTATTAATTGTAAAATTAAATAATTTAATTATTTTTACTATAGAAAGAACCATTGGCACATAAAGTTGCTCCAAATCAGATGAGTTTTGAAGCATCTGGTCTTATTAAGCAAGATCCTTATGAATTTTGGGTCACAGCATCAACTAATATTGGTGAAGGACAACCTACCAAATCAATTGTTATTGCCCCTAGTACTCGAGGTATTTACCAATTACTTAAAGTTAATACAGTAGTTAAATAATGTTTGTATTTATTTTAAGTTCCTGCTATGATTGCATCTTTTGACGATTCATTCGTTGCAACATACCGTGAAGATGTAAAACTTCCGTGTTTAACTGTTGGAGTACCTGCCCCAGAAATTTCATGGAAAGTTAAGGGTGCACCCCTTGAGAGCAATGATCGTATTCGTCAGTTACCTGAAGGTTCTCTATTAATTAGATCTGTCACTAGAACTGATGCTGGAGAATACTCCTGCTTCGTAGAAAATTCATTTGGAAAAGATAAAATCACACATCGCATTGTTGTCTTAGGTATTTTATATAAAGTACATCATGTAAGCATGAGAATTCATTGTAAAACATATTTTACAGCACCACCTCACAAACCAGAAGTGTCTGTTGGAGCAACAACATCTAATACAATAACATTAAATTTAAAGCCTCATGCTGCAGATAAAGAACCTATTCATGGATATACAATTAAATATAAACCTGAATTTGGCGATTGGCAAACTGCTCAAGTAGCTGCAAAGGCTGATAAATTTACATTAGAAAATTTATGGTGTGGTTCTCGGTATCAAATAGCTGTTACTGCATACAACTTGTAAGAATACATTTATAACTAAAATCTTTAAACCAAATTGAATTACTCAAAATTTATATTTTAGAATTGGAACGGGTGATGAATCAGATTTATTAAATACAAAAACCACCGGCTCAAAACCTAAAATTCCAGAAGCAAGTAAATTTATTGAAGTATCAGCAACAAGTGTAACACTACATTTAAATGCATGGTTGGATGGTGGTTGCCCTATGCTATACTTTGTTGTGGAACATAAAAAAAAGTAACATTGATAAAAGTTTTTTTTTTAAATAATTTATTTGTATGATTAAAAATTAAAGTAAATCTACATATATTATACTTGTGTTATTCTTAAGATTGCAATCTGAATGGACTCAAGTTTCAAATAATGTAAGACCGGGAGGAAATTTTGTTGTACTTGATTTAGATCCGGCTTCATGGTATCATTTAAGAGTTACTGCTCATAATAATGCTGGATTTTCTGTTGCTGAATATGAATTTGCATCACTGACATTAAGTGGAGGTATATAGTTTTTATTTTTTATACATCCTCTCTTCCAAAACCGTTTGCTCACTAGATGGTGTTTAAGTAGTACTTGGAACAATTTTTCCATTTTGAAAATATTATGTATAAATACATTCCTATTTCCTTGTTCCAGGTACTATTGCCCCAGCCCGTGAGGTTCATCACAACGGTTTTGGTTCAGCTACTGATACTGCTATACGTATCATATTGGCAAATTTGAATCTGGTTATACCAGTCACATCAGCATTATTAGTTATTATTGTGGCCATAATCTTCTTGTGTTACCTAAAGAAAAGAGGAGTAGAAATAAAAGGTTAGTTTTTTTTTTTTAAGGTACTATTGCTCCCCCTGCACAAGATGTCACATCCATCTATACATACTTACCATGGATACCAAAATGGATTGACTTAAATGTAGTGGTGCCGACTGCTGCAACAATTATAGTCATTATTGTTGGTATAATTGTGGTTTGTTTTGCTTGGTCTCGTAGAGTTCATGAAAATGGACAAACTAGATTGAGAGGTACATAATATTAACTATAACTACATAAACTCAAAATAAAATTATCAACACATTTTCTATTTACTTTTATATTATCTATAAATTACATTTAATAAATATATTATATACCAGGAGTAGCTTCCAGTTTCATATTTTTAAAGTTTTCTGGGGAGTCCACAGTTTATACATAATTATTAATTAATATAAACTATGATAACTATATACCTATTGCCTTTATCACACATTATATTTAACCGTAACTTGGAAACAATCTTCAGAATACACAGAATACCAATTTCTATACTTATTACTTAACTACTAACTATTAACTAAGAATATGTATCGGGTATTTTTTCTCTGAAGGGATCCAGTATCCCCTCCCACCACCGTAAATTTGCTAATGGTAACTACTAGCTTACATGAAGACTACCCTGGAACACCTACATCAAACAATTTAATATGAACAACTAAAGAGAATGTCTAATTGATCAACAAAACCACATAATGATATTTTAAAAGATAAAATCCAGTTATATAATAATAATAAATAAACTATAAAAATGCTCTAAAATATAATGTTTAAATTTTTAACTATATTTAAAAAGATGTTTTGCATTTTTAAGATTATATCACAAGCTTTATACTCCTGGTAGATATGTTTAATACTGTATATACTGTATACCTATGTATAGTATTAATGAATTAAGATGGACAATTTGGATATTTGTATGCAATATTTAGTCAATGTTTACAATTTTCTACTTTAAAGACCTACAAACTCACATAATCTTAAACTATTACACATTGTTTGTTATTGTATATGAATATATTAATATATAATATTATCATTAGATGATATGACCGTTTATAATCAATCAATGATTATGGGAGGCAATACACTTGACAAGAGGCACGCAGATTTCAATGATGAACTTGGTTATATAGCACCTCCCAATCGCAAACTTCCACCAGTTCCTGGTTCCAATTACAATACATGTGACAGAATTAAAAGAGGTAAATTTTTTCAGTTATCTAATATATTTTATTGACCATGTTTGTTTTTTATTATTTTGCTTTTTTTTTTATGATTTGAGTTTGCTCGATTTTATTTTTATTTTGCGTTTAACTATTTTATTTTTGTTCTCGTCACATTTATCAATCAGGTTTTCCCGGTCCCTATCACGGTCATGGTACATGGAACCCTAGAGCACGTCATATGTATGAAGAACTAAATGGTAGTAATCCTAGGTGTAGGGGGCATTTGCCCCCATGTCCAGGGTCCGACGAGACAATGTACACAAGGTGTAGAGGTAAAAAAGATGACAAAAGAACCATCAACTATTGCACGGCAGCTTTATTATTTAATATCAGCAGTGTGAGAGTTTCATTAACCATATACAAACCAATTTAGAACAGTGTGGAAGCTTTAAGCTAAAAATATTATTATTGAAAGCTATGTTTAAAAATGAACCTGGTATTAATTTATATTATATTGATAATTAATTACTATTGGTTTAAGCAATGTCTATTGCAGTTGAAATATTAGTTTTAAAACAATAATTGTATACTTTTATATAGCAATGTTACTATTGAGTATCATTCAATAGTTACAAGTTTCTATTTTTAAAATGCTAACAATTTACTAATAGTTTAATATTATATCTCTGATTATAATAATTGATAATTTTTATTGTAATACTTAAATATTAATACTATCATAATATTATATTATGTTGTGTATTAACATACTTATCATACTATTATGTGCCTTCTTTCGCTGTCGCGAGTTGCTTTGGGTTTTTTTTTTTATATTACAATTATTTTTTGAATTAAAAATGTATTTTTACATGGTTATAAACTTTGAATAATTTCAGGAATTGATGGTGAAGACATCTGTCCATATGCTACATTCCACTTACTTGGTTTTCGTGAAGAAATGGATCCTTCAAAAATTCCATTTCAAACATTCCCACATCCTAATGGACATTGTGGTACAATTGGACCCGGTGGAACTATAGCAAGTAATGGTCTCATGCATCAATGCCCAGGAACCCAAACTATGGTAAATTAATACAATGTTTAATCTATAAATAAAAACACTTAATTTGTACTTTGATTACACTAGTTTAAAAGTATTGTATCAGTAATGAAAATTGTAATTGTTTTATAGGTAATTAATATATAAATATTTGATTTCAGCCTCGAAATGGACGTTATTCTCGTGTAGGTGGAGCTAATTCCATGTTTTCACCTGAGTATGATGATCCTGCCAATATGGGAGACGAATATGGTAGTCAATATGGACAATATGGAGCTCCTTATGAACAGTATGAAAGTCGTGCATCAATGGCTGGACGTAGTATTGGTACTAATTATATACTAATTATTATACTCCAAAACCATTATAATATCAATGTTACACTGTTCTTCAATTTTTTCATATAGATACTGTAGAACCCAAATAATTGTTCATCTTTTTCGATTAACTGCCCCTATTCACGCATTGCAGGAATATCTTGTCACCTTATATGCGAGTTGGTTTATTTGAAATTTTCCATCAATATCCATTAAGTAAATGATATATGTACATTTTTTAGGTGTAATAAAAACAGTATATTACGATTGTGGGCATATTTTTGTATTGAAAAATCAGTTAGCTATAATTATTGAAAAATTATTTATAATATGTACATTGTATATTTTTTAAAAATGTTCGTTTCTTATTAAACTGTTTTTTTTCAATTATTTGTCAAAGCTCTGATCCTAAGACTGGTGATTAATCAATGTTTTACTGTACATTTATAAACTAAATAATAATATTACTTTATTACATATTATTTCTGTTCATAGTGTTGATTGTAGAAAGAAATTATATTAAAAAATTTTATTTTATGTACATATTAAACTAATGAATGTGTAACTAAAAAAATTTATCTAATTTTTAAGCTAATGAAAGTTTTTGAATATAAATTAATTTCAAATATTAAATTATAGGAAGCCCAGAACCACCTCCACCTCCACCTCGTAATCATGATCCAAATGTGAGCAATACAAGTAATGAAGCTAATGACTCCAAAGACAGTAACCAAATATCTGAAGCAGAATGTGATCAACATCAACAACCAACTACTCAAAATTATGGTGGTAAGCTCAAAAGCTATTCAACACATAGTAATTGTATTATTAATAACGCTTTTTAGAATAGTTGCGATAATGTTTTTATAGTTGATATGAATTTATGTAAAATATATTATCTTTATTAAGTTAATAGTCAACTTAAGTATACCACAAACTTTTTTTGCATTAGTTGTTGGTATTGATAATCTTAATTGCATTTGTTTTTCTTTTTACACAATATTAAAATTAGGCAAATGTTTGCGGCCACGTCCCACTCCAAGAGGTATTTTGGTATAAAAGGTAAACAAATTCACTATTACAATAGGCTTAATGGTGATTTATTTACATTACTCTAAAACAAAACTATCTACATAATTTATTAATGATTTCAAAATGACCTAATACTTTAATACATTTTCTTTTAACTTATTTTTTCAACTTAATTTAATCTCAGAAATCTTAAAACTAAAATGAATTAACTACTTATGTTATATGGACTAAGATACTTAATATATAATTTGGTTCTTATTGTTCTTAATATATTATTCCTATGTAGACAAACCACTAACAAATATTTATCAAGTTTTATACCTAAACAATTAAACTGTTTATTAAATATAAATAGTATATTTAAGTATATATTTTATATTTATTGTTTACTAAGTATTACCATTACCTTTATAATATACCTCAAAATTAATAAAATATGTATGCACCAATAAGTATTTTTTATCATAATAATATGCATGGAACATAATAGTTTTTAAAATTTAGATTGTTTTGCATGCACGAGGCTTAAAAGGTAAGGTTTATTATTATGTAAAATATATACAGATATAAATTTTATATAACTCTAATTAATGTACAACAATATATAATAAATATGGTTTTTTTAATCATTTTTCAACTTCAATTGAGAACATCATTTAATTAAAATTAACATATGCTTTAAAAATTAATTTTTCATCTATATTAAAATTTAATCATTTATGCTATTTATGCTTTCAAGCTGAAAAAAAGTGTACATATTATAAAAGACTAAAAAGTGATAGACTAACATGACTTGTCTGCATTATCAAATGCATATTTTGCTTACGGTGCTTCAACACATTTCACATTGCTTCAACAGCCATTTTTTAAACTCAACATCTGAATATCAATGAAAGTGGCCCATTAATTTTGATTTTCAGCGCATTTGAAGGGCAATACCAAGGATGGTATGACCACAGAAGAACTTCGAAAACTCATAGAAAGGTCAGTGATATAGACCTATATATTCAGAAAATTTTAGTCTAATACACTAAACAATTAATATAAGCTACCTATCTACATATTTTATAATTTATAAGACTAACTAAAATTACCTATTAAATAAATGTATAGAAATCAATAAAATTGAATTTAAAAATTCATTTCAGGACTAATTATTATTTATTATACAATTTAAGTGTGATGATTAGTTAAATGTTAGCTTTATAGATTTAATTATTATACGTTAATTTGTTATTTAATTTTGTGTGTGTTTAATGCATTGGTCATAAACTCATAACTTAGGAAACCGTAAGTATATATATTTTTTTGCTATTAAACTATGTCGCTCTAATATATAAATAATATTTATAATACCATATTATTGTGCATTGTGTTTTCTAATTAAAAGTAGAACTGTGTGATGTGGGTTTTGAAGTAGTATGCATAGAAGACAATAATATGGTATTTTATTTTGTATTACATAGTAATTTCAACAATAATGATTTAGATATAAACAATCTACTTCTACTGATTATTAAAACAATATTGATTTTACAAACTAAACATTTTATGACTAATAATCTTAAAAGTTTAGATATTTGAGAAACTAATTATTTTTTATTGTTTTATAAAATATTCTTATAATTTTTTGCTTTGTATATATAGAAACGAAGCCCCAGCAGGACAACAACGCCTCCAAAGCGGAGGGCTCACAACCTACGATACTGTGGCAGTGTAACCTCTAGTCAGCCTACAACCAAAATATTAATATTTAAAATTATCTCCAAAAATAAAAATCCTTTTCCCAAAAATATTTGTACTGCACTTTTAACTATAAAACATTTTTAACAGATTTACCTATGCACATAATGTGAGTAAAACAATATTAGATTCCGAGAACAATGTCCCAATTATGAGTGTTTTATACAATAAGAATCCTAAGTGTTGTGTCTTTTTTCGCTTTAGTGGTTTAGATATTTAAAACAATGTCCTATTTTTAAATTATTTAATTTTATGTAAAGATCTGTGAATATTAGGTTTATTTAATGTATTTTAGTAGACATTTTAGCTCAATGTCCATTAATTTACCAAACAAAAAAAAAAAAAAAAAATTACAATATTAAGAACTTTATAATTCTATTAATAATATTCCGCTAAATATATTTTTTGAGTTCCTTTTACACGAGTACAAAAGTATTGATGCGCCATTTATGATGTTTCAGACAAATATTAGGTATTGGTTTATAAACTACAGTAATCAATTTATTATATTTTATGTAGTTAAGATGTATGCTTTTCAAATATATTCAAGTATAATATACTATTATTATTATTTCTAAAATTTAGAACAACTTAAATTCTCTCTTCCCTTTTTTATATTTTTTTAAAATAAATTTTCATATTGAGAAATATTTGTTAGTTCCTAGTTCAAAATGATGTGGCTCTAAACTTCCTTTATGCTCTTCCACTTTATCTAAATTCAAACCACTAAGCGGGAGGTGATTTAAAAATTGTACTTCTTTGTATTCTTTCAATTATTTAATTTTTAGACATATATTATTGAGAAACTAATGTAAAATGTTATTTCAGTAACATATAAACAATAGTTTTTTTTTTTTTATTTTGTTAATACTTTATTTTAATGGTGCATACAATATTATAGTTTTGTAAACATATTTCTTTATTATCTTATAATTACCAATTTATATTTAATTTAAGTAACCTAAATACCTAATATTTTATTAATTTTACTTCAGCTTTGTATCGTTGTTTTATTTTTATAATTTAAGTTTGATGTTTACGTTGAGTGATTTGTTCAGAAAAAACAAATGTAATCATAATATTATTATATTGTATCAGATTTAGTGACACCTGTAGCTTTCTAATATATAAATAAGTACCTAGTTCAGAAACATACATTAGAAATCATATTTCTACTATTTGTAGAATATTTTTATCAACTATTTAAATATTTTAGAAAATCTTAAAAGAGTTAAATCATACCCGGAATACTAATTTCTTATTTTTTTTTTTTTACTAAATATTGCTCAAGTTTTTTATTTTACTCCATTCAAAATAACTTTAACAATAAATCCAACAATTAAATCTCTTTTTCACACAATAATTTTTTCTTAATAATTTAAAATTATTATCTTATCTTTATAACTAAGTTATACTTTTCTTTACACTTTATCAAATTACTATAAAATAGGTTCTAAAAACGACAAATTAAAATAAAACCTAGTGCCAAAATTTGCTTTGTGTTTGAAAGTACGGAATTTAAAAAACTTTAAATTTTTAGAGTTAATTATAATGGTAATGAATCAATTTTATACCAACTTAAATTATTTGTGTGATTTTAGTATTTTATTATTAGGGAGCAGATTTGATAAAAGTTTGTCTTAAAAATATTCAATAGATTTAAAAAAAAAAAAATAAGTTAACTTATACCTTAATTTAAAACATATTTAAAATTTTAATAACAATAAGATGTTTCATCTGTTGTGTAGTTGTAACCTAGAGGTCTTAAATTTATTCAATGAGTTAAAAAGTAAATTAATAAAAATTGTTAATCTAATAGAAAAATATCTGTTCCCAAATTATTATATTTATTATTATTATAATATTAACTAATTAAACGTTTTAAATTAGAAAACTATATTATAATAATGAAAACCACAGATAACTATAATAAACATTAATAAATGTAAACTTTAAAATATTAGATATTTTAGATCATGAAAAAAAATAGTTTGGTTTTCTAAAAATTATTGAAATAATAGATGTTAAATCACATAAACTAAAGGTTTTAGAAAATACAATTGTTTTTTTTTTTTAATTCATATAATAATATGATAGTTAACAATGCCATAAATAATGTTTTTCTGATATATATATCTCATGTTTATTATTAATTATTATTATTAACATACATTTAAGATTAAACATTTTAAATATTCATATTATTATCTATAAATATATTTTTTTTTTTTTTTGTAAATTGTACCTAATACTCAGCTTTCTCAGTATATAATAATAACTACTGTATTAACTAAATATTATATTCATACCTATTTGTAATGCTATTTTATTGTACGTCTATCATATTAAAATGATTATTCCATAATCTTTTATATTTTTATTATTATTTATTGAAAAAAGTAATGTACCTATAACATAAATTATTTATACTTTGCAGTGTATTTAATTATACCATATTAAATAGAGTGAGCAATATCATGAAATCATATCAAGCATTGTGTTGGCAATGTTATTAAATATGAAGTCAGCTTTTTGATTTTTACCCTTACACTGAATTGTTTTTAAAATATAACTGTTATATGCCATTATACATAAATAGTTCATTTTAAATTGATTAAAATTTAGCATAGGTATTTTTAAATAATTTATAAAATTTAAGTTTTGCTATTTAACGATTTTCTAAACAATAAAAATTAAGCTTTTGTTTTAATTTGAAATTTGTAGCTCATGATCCATGGATAAGGGATCAAATAACTTTGATAGACTTATATATGATTAAAATGTCTAAATATTTATTTCTTCTACTTTTCAACAAAATATCATTAAATATTATCGAAATAATAAATTAGCGTGAACTATAATTAAATACACGGCAAGACATCGATGGACATAACACATAACTATCTAACACGGTAACGGAATTTCTATATAAATTGATAATTAATTGCTAATTTTAGATTTAAAAAATATTAGTCACAGATCAGGTAAAAAATAATAAAATGCAGACAAATAAGTAAGTAAAGACTTAGGAAAAAAATCCCATGAATAAAGTATAGTACGACAAAGTAGTACCTACCACTTGTTATTTTTTAACCAATTTTGTTCGAAATAAATATTAGTTTATACAAATCTCAAAAACAAAAAGACGTTTCTTTTAATCCAGATATCATAGCATAATATCCTGTTTCAATGACACGTTAGTGATAAATAGGGCTGGGATTTTAATGCCCTAAAAAACGCGAAAAATGACCTTAAAAAATGTCTTTAAAATTTTTTAAAATTTGCCTAAAAACCTAACCATTTGGGTTTTCATATATTGTTAGCATATAAATATTTTATATTATAAATCTATAATCTATAACCTTTAGTTTTAAATTCAAAAACATCAAAAATGACTTAAAAACCCCAAAAATGTCAAAAATGACCTAAAAACTAAAAAATTCCAAAAAATGCAAAATAAACTTTCTTACTCTCATTCAAAAGTACATAAAACAAATTTGTGACAAGACGAGCATCGCACAGTAAGCTTGGGAAAACAATGCAAAGTGCATCGAAATCCTAGCCCTAGTGATAAATGATATTCACACTATTTATATCATAAAAATTTCAGTTATTTAGAATCCGAATGACCAGAATATACAATACTTACGTTCTCAAAATTAAGATCGCGATGACGCGATATGTGCTGAAGATAATTATAAATATTAAATTTCTTTCGGTGCTGAACTGCAGTAAAACCAAAGTAAGTAACTAGATATTGGAACAAATATTATCTTATCAATATACCTTTATTGGATTTTTATTACCACTCATTTAAAAAAAAACTGTCTACTTGTGATTGTATCGACTATTTTCAATGTATTAATAAATAATGTATAACACGAGGCTCAAAAAGTGTACCTATTGAGATAGAAGCGATGAAGAACCGTTGTTAATCGTCGAATTGTTGCGAAAATTCAATGGGGTGAAAAATGTTAAACATTGTGAATAAATATAGTAAATATATGTTTATATTTATCGAAAAAGCCTATCAATAATTCATAAATATCATAAATTCTTTTATTGTAAGAAGGTATACCTATAGTTTATTATAATAATATCAATAATTGAACGATAATAATATTAAAATAGATACCCAAAGATCTTACCCAATTCTCGTTCGTGCAATAAATAAATAAATTAGGAGCAGTTGGTACTTTTATTTTATCTGAGTGAAAGTAGAAGTGAAAACATTGTTGTAGACTCTAATTCAAATATAGCTTTGAAATTCTAAGTATACCCCAATTCCGAGTACCCGAGTCATAATCGTCACGGAACATGGGTAAAGACTAAAGGGGTTATCTCCAACAAGGTTCGAAATCAAAAAAAAAATTTTTTTATTTACATTTTCAGGCAGGCAATGAAGAAATACGATATAGTAATCTGTTGATAAATATTATTATCGTGGCCATCAGGTGTAAAAACATAAAATAATTTGACAAGGAGGATCACAGAGTTAGACTGGACAATAATTGAATTACAATAATAGCTTATGTATAGTTAGTAGCCTACGCCCTGCGTAGGTATGATAACTATATTCTATAATATTATATAGGTATAAATTTAAACTCCCGCGTATTTCTTGAATTGACAACACAATATACGCGGTTCTTGACACCCATGCGAAATGTGATTATTATAAGTATAGTGCAAAAACTAATAAGGTGTTTTATATTTCCATAAATTTATGAACAACAACTATAAACTTATCATTAATGTTTTTAGTGTTTCATTTCCAAATCGATTGTGAATAATGAATAGATATTATCTGAAAATTACCATATTTTATGATCGCAGTTGCTCGTTGTCTGAAACCGATGAACGCTACACGTGGACTTGGACAAATGAAACTAGGATTTTTGTTTCAATAAAGGTACCTTAGATACCCTTTTTAGTGTTGTCTATTTAATATAGTTGTAGGTATAATAGGTAGCCAATTATTGATAATTTAGAACAGTGGTCGCCGGTCGGCAATTGCAGGCGTCTCACGAACCTCATTCGGTCTCACGACTATTCTATGCGGTCGTTCCAAAATGTCAAATGATAGTGAAATTTAATATTTTATATTCATAGCTATTTCCGTAAATCCACACATTTTATATCTATAAGTAATAATTCAATGATTTAATTGTACCTTTTTTATTCATTATTTTTATTTATGAATTAACACATTTTCCTGTTTCTAAACATCTTTTTCAATTGTCAAAATTTTCATTTTCATCAGTTAAATTAATTGTAGAATCTATTTTGACACCTAAATACGAATTTAATAATCTCTTTCAAGGTTTTAAACGATTTTCACAATATTTTTAATTATTCGCCAATCCATTTTATATAAATGTTGAAGATGTTTCTGCTGAGGTTCAAATGAAAATGATAAATCTGCAGTCAGATGTTTTTAAAAAAGCATTCAAACAATTGACTTTATTTAACTAGCTATGTTGAACTTATTCTATAATTTTCAAAAATTAAAAATATAGCTGCAAAATATTATAATTTGTTTATATTAACATATTATGTGTACGAACAAGTTTTTTTTTAATATGAAAAACAAATTTAAATCCCGCACCGATCACGCTTAATAGATAAGCATCTCAACAGTGTGCTTAGGTCTTAGAGCGTGCATAATTAATTATTTTGATGTAAAAAATTGAAAAAATAGTGAACAATATTCAACAGCAAAAATCACATTAAGTGTATTCATCAAGTATTAAAACAGTTATAACTATACATTACCTATTCTTTAATTTGAAATTGTTAAATTTTAACATTTTTATATAATATATTAAACGTTTTTAAAATAAGGCTAAACTTTTTAAATTTTTTAATGTGGTCCTAGAGTTCTAAATGTAGCGGCCACTAATTTAGAGTATTATAAAGATACGTTATTGTAATCTATGTGTATCTTAATTTGTATTTGTTTTCAGTTCTATACTTCTATAATACTAACAATTGCGGAGATAGTATAACATATTATTTCACCATTTCGATACACTAATATAATAATATTATATGTTTGTTAATATTGTTAGTTCTTAAGATCTTAGTCTGCTTCTATATTATGTATGTAGTGGCCAGTGGGCACCTGCGATACCTCCTACAAAAGGAGGCTTGTTTTAATTAATTATTGGTTTAAAGTTTAGCCGCAGGTTAACTTACTATGTAGTTAAAATTATTGATAATTTTTTAATTGGTGTAGTAGGTAGGTGTATACGCTAGTCAACAGTAAATATGACTATATAATATGATAATGTATAAACATTTTGAAATTAAAGATAACTACCAACAGACAAACTGTATACAACATTTATGTTTTGAATTTTTGATTGACATACAAATTACAATACATTATATATTTTAAAATTTAGTCATATAATTTATTTGTTGTTCCGAAGTAAAATACAGTTTGTACTGTTTAGTGTTTATTTTTCATTTGGACTGTAGAATTTATTGCGGGTGTCTTGTGTACACGCGATATATTGTACATGATTAACGCGAAACAAAATTGCCGCCTTTAATAATGGTTAACCTACAAATGATTCATATTTTTATGCTGATAAAACTATTTAATAACCTTATTATAACGTGATACGGAGAGGATCCAGGATCTTGAGTGACGGTAAAACATTTACAAAGCATAAATATATTACATCATATAGGTAGGTAGAATTAGAATGTCTCCTAACTCCTTGATGAATTTTAAAATATCAATGTTTGGATAGTCAAGATTTTGGTAATACTTAATTACCAGAATAAACAGCGTCATCCTATGCATGCAATGATATTATATGGTTAAACATTTACCGTCATGTATACAGATTTATACATTCCTATACATATATAACGTACTTGCGTACAATATGTTTATTACGTTTTATAAGTATGCGTCGGGATTTAGTGAAAATTTAATTTAAACAGTTGTGTGTATAATGTATATATTATAATACATAGTGTATATATGTGTACACGCACGAAAAAAGATCGGTCGCCCGCCGAAGGGCCACGCCAGTGCCAAATGCTATATTTAAAAAAAATCAACTCGCGGCTGGCAGTAGCCGTGCGCGTTAAATCTTTTTCAGTATCCTCGTGGTCTTCAGCACAATCCCCTATCCTGAAAAAACTCGTCCCCAGTGTGAAACGTGTCCGTTGTAGTGCATCTTAAAATACAATAATATATACAGTGTTTTGAATAGATATCGTATGGTTTTGTGATAGAACGATCACTGGATTATTACTCTTCCCATTATATTATATTGGTGAGTACATGCAATATATAATAGGTTTTAAAAAAATTGTAACGTACCTATATATTATTATTTAATAAAAGATAATGAGCAATATTATAAGGGCAATATTTTGAAAAATTAAAAATAATTAGCCGTTTTATATCATTTTCATTTTTGTTACTGGTTTTTTGTTCTAGTAATTATCATTACGTACCTATGTTAAATTATTATTTTATCACAGTATCTAGGTATTGTACATTTATGGCAATAATATTAGTTTTGTTGATAAAAAAGAACAATAATTGTTCGATAAATGTCTTCATATTCTATAGTTAATTTAATATTATGATTATTATTTGTTAATATCATTTTATTATGAAGAACTTTTAATTTTTTGAGTATGGATGACATCATATAAATTCATGTTTATCGAATATAATATTAGCATGTACTACCTACTATTTATGTATAACAGTGCATATACTAGTTTAGCAATGATTATGAAAGCTAGGTACCAAATATTTATAAAAAATTAATAAAATGTACTTAAACATTGTAAGACTTGTAATAAATGTTTCACTTTTATATAAAAATGTAAATACATTATAAATATATGTGATTAATGTTTAAAAGTTCTAAGTACGAGTAGTTAAGAGGACGCTACCCATGCATTTGTTGTCTCCGTCTTACACACACCCGACATAGCAAAATTTCGTTCACTAGTTTTAATAGTATGCTGTTAGTTTTGATATTAGAGTAAATGACCTATTATCAAACTTTTAGGTAAGAACATTATCTGTGCTTAATCATTGGCGATTTTTCAATTTTTTCAAGCATACTATGAGCAAATATGCAGTGAAATATCATAAATTAAAAATTCTCATATCTCGCTTGAAAATTAAACTATAGAATAGAAGCCAGCGCTTAAGCACAGATAATGTTATTATCTAAAAACTGTATAATGGGTCATTTCACTCTAATATCAAAATTAACAGCACACTATTGAAACTAGTGAACGAAATTTTGCTATGTCGGGCGTGTGTAAGACGGAGACAACAAATGCATGGGTAGCATCCTCTTAAGATATTTTTAATAAACTAATAACAAATATATTTGTACATTGTACGTAGAAATGTAGAACATACACCAAATAGTATATATATAGCTACTTATTTATGCAAATTTAAAGGGACCTAAATTATATTGCAAAAATTGCGTAACTAATTTAAAACATTGTATATAATGTGGTTGAAAAATAAGTATCATTTTTATAATTTACATATTTTGTTTTATACCTACAATACTTCACTTAATTATAGTGTTTTACTTTCTTATACTAGGTTTTGATAGTATAATTTCTGCCCTGAAAAGCAATAATTTTTCTACTTGGTTTTTTTTTATATACATACATATAACTTATACGTGTACTGATACATACATAATATAATATATATATATTATATTATATTTTTTTTATAATATTCATAATATTTATATTATATTCAATATTGCACGCTATAGGTACTACTTATTTACTATATATATGTTGGTAATCCTGCTTGGACTTATACATTTAAATGTGTAAGTATCAGTTCAATACTAATAATGCACTCAAAATTCTCTATTGCAATATTTAAATAATAATTTATTAAATTAAAGAATAATAACTGGATTGTATTTAAAATTTAATTTATTTTGAATTTTAAACTAAATGATATAACTAATGTAATATCTCAGAGGAATTACTTATTATACTTATCGTATAATTGTAAAAACTATTTATTAAATAAAACACCCTTTCAAGAGTTTAAGAGATTCTTCCTGTATCCTAGTTTATTTATTCAGAGAATCAGAGAGGATAAGATTTGATAATTATTTTTACATGAAAAACGTACATTAAATAAAATTAAAGGTTTACAAGCTTATAATTAATCACTAGTTATTTCAATATTACCTATATATTATTATTTTAAACTATCTACTAAATATTAGATCTTAAACAACTTTATCATTGATTAGTTACTATTATAGTTTATTAAACAGTACATAATAGTACATACTACCTATATTATACGAGTATTAATAGTACTATGTATAAAAATTATTCAATGCTATTATTCATATTATAGTTATAACTTATAAATAAATAAAGTTTAAATATTTTACAAAACGATGATTACATTTAAGTTGTAAAATCATTTTCTTTCCAGTATGCTAATTACTTATGTGGGTACAGTGTCATTTTCTCATCACTCTATTTTTATGATCATTACTCACGTTTCATATCGAGGTCACTATGAACACCATCAGCACTATATTTTTAAGTGATTCTTTTTTTCGTACTCAACTTGGCACAAATTATGAATAAATTATTATTTTTACTACCATTAATTGACCTTATATTAGTTATATATTTAAAAAATATAATAAGGACTAATTTAAAGTTATATTGTATGCTAATTAAAAAAAATACCTGTTCGTGTATATGTATATATATCATTTTTTAAAGAATTGAAAACGGTGATTATCGGTCTTTATCTAATACGTGCGCATATGATTATTTAATTGTGTATTTTATTTTCATTAAAAATCTGAAACGATCATAATTTTTAAAATAAATTTGAATTTATCATCAAATATTTAAATCTCCTAGAAGCCAACTTTCCCAATTTTTTTATTTTATACCCCTCTAAATTCTAAAAAGTATGAATTAAAAAATTGTCATATTTTAGTTTTTGATGAATCATTCACTGATTTTGGAAAGCCAGTCTCAATAATATGCTAGATATACGATTATATATTAAAATGTTTTCAGAATTCTTATCGCTTCACTTGATAAATTGGTACATTGGAATAGAACACAATATATTATATCAATTCTCGTATTGCTCGTGTAGTTCACTAAGACAGAAAATCATCGATTTTAATCCCTATAAAATAACGAATGTACAATTTTATTTTGTTGAAATATTTTTATATAATAAAATAAAATGTTTCTTGAAAAAAATATACTCCATATTAAATTTATAAATAATCATTTAAAATTTAATTATCCATAATAAATGTATAATTTGTTTTCTTAACATCTAAGCTAAATGTTAGATCAGGGGTCTCCAAACTTTTTTTATTCAAGAGCCAAAAAAAAAAAAAATATATCAAATGCTCATAGCGGGCCAAAAGTTTATTAACACATAATTTTTAATTTTAAAATTTTAGATATCCACTCGTATATTTACCGTCCTATGGCCTATGGGGGCCGCAGGCAGGTTATAATATTTTTTCGCGGGCCGTAGTTTGGATACCCCTGTATTAGACTATAAGTTAATGTTCTTTATCTACTATATATTTACACTATAAATTATTTAATTTATGTTTTATCCTTAAACTTCAACAGCCCCATTTTATATCTAATTATAATTTTTATTATAGGAATAATATTTTATTGGTATTTTTGTTAGATTTGTTGTAATATATAGGGTTTCTACACAACTGACTTTTAAGCGAATGACTATATGCACATGATAACGTACTAATTTAAGTTTTACTAAAATAATAATTTTTAAAAAATGCTTGAATTTATTTTTAAGTCTCTTTTGTATCCGTATAGAGTGTAAGGTAAACTTTACTTACTCGCATGCACTTGTAAAAATATGCCTATATTATAAGAACAAAATTATTTAATGGCGAAATGTTGTAAATCAAAGACCTTAACGAGTTCCAACATCCTTATTATTTGTAGCTCCATACTAAACGTACTCATTTGAGTTTTACACCGATAATAATTTAAAAAACAGATTTTCTTTTATTGTTAAATCAAGTTTGGATCTTTCAAGCCACATTTCTAATTTAATATTCCTAAAAAAAAATCTTTAGTAAAAAAAAACTATTTAGAAATTTAAATGAAATAAAAATGTAATTTTTTCATTTTTTTTTATATATTTCTGACTCCAAAGATTCAAAATAATATATTTTATAATAGATTTAAATATTTCCAAATTATTATCAGAATATAACTCAAATTAGTACGTTAGTTTTTGATTCAAAAAATAGTAGCGTGAAATCCCTTTAAACATACTTACATGCTAAATTTTTTTTTTTAATTAAGTAACTAAAAAAGTTAATAACATATTAAATTTACCATACCCTAAAAATGTAGTTGTTTAAAATTTTATTATATATTACGTAATTTAAATTTTATTTTTATATGTGGCTTTACAGTTTTTAGAATGTAGATGGTATAAAAGTGGGAGTGAGATAATTGTCTATCGGTTTTCAATTTATTATTGAGTAATTGTAGATTAAACACAATATATTTTATCATAATAAACTATCTATATAAAATAAATGTTTTTCGTTAATTACCATATTTTTATTTAAAGAACAGTGCTCTGTAAGAATGATATAACTAAAAAAATATTATAATACCTTCAACTTTATAGCGTGTTCATTTTTAAGTTTAAATATGTGTGTACATACAAAATACGAATATAAAACTAGTTGCCAAAGATCATATCTATTTTTTTATAAGACAAAACATAAAATTAGAATATAATATATAGACTGAGACACACATTTTATAGTTTTTAAGTTTTATACTTTTGTAGTTTTATTTGTATTTTAATGGTTAAATGGTATTATATATATATATACCTATATAATATTAATATATAGTAAATGTTGTTTGTTGAACAAATTTTTCATATCAATACTTAAAAATGGCGTTAAATTAACTTGGAAAAACATTGATAATAGCTGGTTATGATTTTATGATAATTTTTTGATACCTACCTAGCATATTATTATTTATTATTTTGATTATTAGTGATTTTGAAATTAAATTCTTGTTAAAACTAATAATGAATAGCATTATAATAATTGGAACAATGAATACAATACCTATCTATAATAATTAATAACCTATTCTACCTATTCATTTAGATTTTAGATTTTTTTTTTTATATAATTTAGGAATCTTTGACTTCCTCTAGAATTAACCATAATATGATGTATTTGTTATTACATCCGTATTATAATCTTGTTATAAATATTTTAATAGCATTATATTAATTATCCATTTACTTTTAGTATTTAGTTTTTAAACAATATTTTTAATTATAATATGATTTAATGATATATGCATAAAACAAAATTTAAATTGTACATTAAATAATATATTATTTATATTTTGCAAACACAATTTGTTTTAGAAACTATTTTTGGTACATCGTATATCACATGACATCATTTTTTTCTTGAATGTATATGACTTAATCAAAGAAAACATATAAATCCATTGCTCTAAATTTCTGCTTTATAATATTATTATAAACCTACCTTTTATCTACTTAGTATTTTATGCTAACTTAAACAAATTGCTTGCGATTATTCTAGTCTTTAAGAGTTATAAGTTATAATACTAACCACTCAGTAGACTAGCTATAAATAAGTTTTAATGAATATAGTCAGTAACAGTGTTTTAATGATTTGCATAGAAAATTATGGCACAATTAATAGTAGCTGGTACTTCCCACTATTACCACATTCTCACACTGTGTAATTTAAACTTTTTTTCAACAAATATTAGCTATAATCATTACTTCAAGTCAATGGTGGGCATTAACTTGTTAAAAAGTTAAAGTTAAGTTAATAAGTTAATTTTTTTTAACTTTTCAACTTAACTAGTTAGTTATTTTTGTTTTTAACTTATTAACTTATTCAGTTAAATTTTATATTATTTTAACTTAGCTTTTTATAGTTAATTATCATTATTTAACAGTTAAATTAATTTTATTTTTTTTATATATATTATATATAGATGTAGCCTATAAGTTTCTAGTAACAATGTAGTATGTAC